>CAUYQV010121581.1:0-31920 GCA_963574575.1 Galagoides demidoff
AAATTAAAAATTAAAAAATAAAGAAACACATCCAAAAAAATAAAAATAAAATTACCAGCTAAAAAGCTTCTGCATAGCCAAGAACATAGTAAGTAAGGCAAGCAGACAGCCCTCAGAATGGGAGAAGATATTTGCAGGTTATGTCTCTGTTAAAGGTTTGATAACCAGAATCCACAAAGAACTCAAACATATTAGCAAGAAAAAAACAAGTGATTCCTTCTCATTGTGGGCAAGACATTTGAATGGAAAGTTCTCTGAAGAAGACAGGCATATGGCCTATAGACACATGAAAAAATGCTCATCATCCTTAATCATCAGAGAAATGCAAATCAAAACCACTTTGAGATATCATCTAACTCCAGTAAGAGTAGCCTACATCACAAAATCCCAAAACTATAGATGTTGGCATGGATGTGGAGAAAAGGGAATACTTCTACACTGCTGGTGGGAATGCAAACTAATATGTTCTTTTTGGAAAGAAGTTTGGAGAACACTTAGGGATCTAAAAATAGACCTGCCATTAGATCCTGCAATTCCTCTACTAGGTATATATCCAGAAGACAAAAATCACTTTATAAAAAAGATATTTGTACCAGAATGTTTATTGCAGCCCAATTCAGAATTGCTAAGTCGTGGAAGAAGCCCAAGTGTCCATTGACCCATGAATGGATTAATAAATTGTGGTATATGTACACCATGGAATATTATGCAACCTTAAAGAAAGATGAAGACTTTACCTCTTTCATGTTTACATGGATGGAGCTGGAACATATTCTGAGTAAAGTATCTCAAGAATGGAAGGAAAAGTACCCAATGTACTCAGTACTATTATGAAACCAATATATAACCAACCACACTTCCATATGAAAGCTATAATCCAACTACAGCCCAAGATGAAGGGGGAAGTGGAGAGGGGAGGGGGAAGGATGGGTGGAGGGAGGGTAATTAGTCGGACCACACCTATGCTGCATTTTACAAGGGTATGTGTCAAATCTACTCAGTGTAGAGTACAAATGTCTTAACCCAATAATTAAGAAAATGCCATGAAGGCTATGTTAACCAGCTTGTTGTAAGTATTTCAAATTGATAAAAAACCAG
This sequence comes from Galagoides demidoff, assembly GCA_963574575.1. NCBI lineage: Eukaryota > Metazoa > Chordata > Mammalia > Primates > Galagidae > Galagoides > Galagoides demidoff. The sequence goes on from CAUYQV010121581.1 coordinate 1,099, forward strand.
CCATTGTACCCCATAAATTCATTAATGCACACAGCTATGACTTAATTAAAAAAGGAAATTACCAACATAGATATTATCTTCTTATTGTAAACATCAAGTTTACAATATTTAACCACAAAGAAGAATCAGATGCTATGTCATGTTACTGCTACACTTACTTATTATATTGAGGAGACAGACTTGACTATGTCAACTGATGTGAGAATTTGGAATTTTGTCATTCTGTGAATACAGTCAAGAAGTTCCATTGTGACTTACATTAAAAATCAACATTTTCAGTGTAATGTTGATTTAGGTCAAATAAAACTTGTTATTCAGGAGTATTTTGTATGTAATAAAACCCAAAATTAGTTATCATTAAGAATAGCATCATCTTTTATAGTTGAATACTAAATGACATTTATTTTGGTTCAAATTTATAATCAAATAACTTTATACATATTTTTAAATAATTGAACTGGTATCACATACATCCAATTTTATCTAAGAAAGTAATAAAACCTGAGTACTATTTCTATTTAAAATAATCTAGGATTACAAAGAAAAATTATGAAAATTTAGAGATATTTATTCAATACTTTATGAAACATATTCAACTATTTAATTTTTTTATACCCCAACAACTGGATACATTATAAAGAAATGACTCAACATCTTATGCATGTTTAAAATTAAAATTCAGAGGGATTAAAAAATTACTTAAAGTCAAGTATCAAAATATTTTTTAAAGAAGCAGCCTTAGGTATTATTTAAATTTAGATTTGAATTTTGCTTCTGCTATTTGCTAACTTTTTAACATTTGGCAATTTATTTATTTAAATTTCCTGAACCTCAACATTACTATCGATACGAAGAAGATAATATCTACAAACAATTACAAATAATACATAGCTTTCCTAGAACAGTCCTTTACGTCAGTAGGTATGTGCTAATAGTGAGGTCATATGTAACTCCTAAATGTGTAAAGCAGGGTAAGAACTCAGGGATTCAGAATTCAAGCACCAAGATAGTCTCACGAAGCATTTTTGACAATATCTCTTCTCAAAGTAATTCCTCCTTTTGAACTAGCCATTATGTAGATTTAGAAAAATTCACTGGGCTTCATTAAAATTAAGTACTGGTCACAAAGACTAAACAGATGGTATCCGCTAATACAGGAAAATACTTTCTTATCTGGGGACATCACGGTGTCTGTCCTGAGAACTCTAACATCTTTAAATAAGTTCTACTCTTTTTTTTTGCAATTACTGGCCGAGGCCAGGTTTGAACCCGCCACCTCCAGTATATGGGGCTGGCACCCCACTCCTTTGAGCTACCAGTGCTGTCCATAAGTTCCACTCTTTTCATCTCAAACATTTCAGTGTCTCGGCAGGACTATTCTTCAATGAAATTTAGCTGAGATTCTTGTACATATAAACATATTTCAGTTACTCGTGTTAGTTGGATAGTAAATAAATGTGCGTGCCAATTTTTATTTTACACTTCTACTAGAAAGCACATATATTCTGGCATTTAACATGAATTGTTCTCTGCCAAGTGTGCCTTTACTGTAGCATAACCTATCGTACTTGCATTGAGATGCCACATTTCAGTCAGAGTTAAAAAAAAAAAATCCTACATTCAGCATAAAGAAAGTACACCCGAATTATTTCAGTAAATGACTTACTTTCCCCGAAGTTTCAAGCATAAGTCTCCCATTCTAGTTTTCCTATATTCAGATTACAATTCAGCAACAATTTCCCTGTCACATTCACTGTCACACAGAAAATAAAAAATGCTTCGACCTTGCCAAGGTGTTCAAATTCTTTGTGACAGGTTCTTGTGTGAATAACCCTGGCAGAAAATTTCCTGATACGCTTCTTTTGATTGGTTTAGGATACTGAGTACTGCTGAAAGAAAAAAAAATTCTAAATTTTTGGATTATTTTTATTAATATATTAATTTTTCCATGTTTCAAGATATAGTGTTCTGGAAATATACCCATAATGTTGACTTTGTACATATTATTTGATTACATATTTATAACATAACAATTACAAAGTTGGATTTTGTAGAATATAATTTTTTAAATATTTAAGTGATTTCCCCTGAAGTCTGCAAAACTATTTTTAGAATTGGTATTTCTTTCAAATGTGTCGGCTATTAGTTTGTAGGACTTCTTAGTTTATTAGGAATACTAATGTTATGACTGAATTAGAAAAGCTTTCCTAATCACTGAAAGGTCTTTGAAAGCTCCACAGTAATTATATCTTGTAATTATCAGAAAGTAAAGTCCCCAAATCATTTTGACAGTCAAGCACTTACTGGTTCTGAGCCTGCAGCTATGTGTGGATAGGATTAGCTGCTAATTATAGGGAGGGAAAATAATTAAGGTGAAATAAATTTTTCATTTTAAATAGAATATGATATTTAAAATAAGGATGCTTCCAGGCCTTACCAATGCATTTCTAGAAGTCTGGAGGATGGAGTATGGTTGCATTTTAAAAAGCAATGTTGAAGAAGTTAAAGAATGAGTTTCAAATATATTTTCTTGCTTTCTTTTTTTTTTTTATTAAATCATAGCTGTGTACATTAATGCAATCATGGGGTACAATGTGCTGGTTTTATATACAATCTGAAATGTTTCCATCAAACTGGTTAACACAACTTTCAAGAATTTTGTTAGTTATTGCGTTAAGACATTTATACTTCACACCTAGTAAATGTCACACGTACCCTTGTAAGATGCACCGTTGGTGTGTTCCCACCAATTTCCACCCCTCTCTCTCCCCTTTCCCCTTTTTCTGGGGCTATAACTGGGTTATAATAGTTATGTTCTGATGAGTGGCTTAGTTTCACTGTGCCAACTAGTTTATCAAATTGATTGAATTATGAAGCATGGACTGACAAATAAACAAATGGTCGTAATTAATGAACAAATAATCATTGCCATATTATTTGTTAGGCTGCCTTGTATAATGTGCTTGTTTTCATGGTAAATTTTCCACTTTTCCATTCTAGCATTAGGAAAACAATTATCTAGACCACTTTTTCCTAAAATATCTTTCAATTAACACAAGTTTTGCTAATAAAAATAATTCTCATGTATCATAAAATCATCAAATACATTTTAAAAATTCTTGGTAAATTGAAATTATGTTTATTAGTGAAAGGATTTGGCATGTGTTTTTTATTGATTGTAACACTTCGTTTGCAGATGACATTATGCAGAATTTCTCCAGTTTACTCCACTGGAGGTTGAGAGATCCCTGCAACACATCTTGTGACATATTGATGTAGATTTCTTCCTCTTACATACTTTATTGTTCAAGCAAACAAATTAATCGGTGTAACAGTAATTTCCTCAAGTTTTCACCTGTTCAATTTCTTTATGCTTTGTAATGACATTTCAATATTCTATGTTATGTTCACTACAGCAGTATTTCTCAAATGTGGTTTCTTTTTTGTTGCTGTTGTTGCAGCCATCATTGTTGTTTGGCAGGCCGGGCTGGATTCGAACCCTCCAGCTCAGGTGTATGTGGCTGGCGCCTTAGCTGCTTGAGCCACAGGTGCTGAGCCAAATTTGATATCTTTTAACTACTACCATAGGCAAGTTTAAAAAAATATGCCAGGTTATCACAGATATTATGTAACAATGCTAAGTTAATAGTTTAATTTATAATAACAATTGCCTATTATTATTATGCTTGATATTTTGTGAACTTTAACCAAGTTACCTATTCAGGTTGCTAGATATAGATTTTAAGGATTGATCCTTTCTCTTTTTAATTTATTTTTTCTTTTCAAAATGTTTTTTCTTGTTTTTTGATTTTTTTTTAAATTTAATCATAACTGTGTAGAATTAATGCAATTATGGGGTACAATGTTCTGGTTTTAGATACAATTTGAAATACTTTCATCAAACTGGTTAACATAGCCTTCAGCACATTTTGTTAGTTATTGTGTTTAGACATTTATATTCTACACTTAGTAGATTTGACATATACTCTTATAAAATGCACCATAAAAAAAAAAAGGTTATAAGGGATAGGTCAGATTCACCAGCAGTCAGTTTTATCTTCTAAATGAGTATATATACTAAGTAGCATTAGAAATGTAAGTCATTGAGAAAGGCATCCAAGATTGGATCAATGCAGATACTTGAATGTATTCAGATGCCAGTCAGAGTCAGAAATTTTGATATGTTTTCTTGCTAAAAACTATTTCCTGTCTCCTAACAGTAACAAAGCCAATGAATTTCACTCAAAAGCTGGAATTTCAAATCAACTTGGCAGATAGAATTAATGTTTCCAATCTGTTTCTTTTGTCTTGACCCCTGGAAAGTGTTTCTTCATGATCTGCCACAGCATTAAGATCGATTTTCAAATATACTTAGTCAGACTTCATCAGCTTCGTTCACCAGTAAGTGAAGACAATTGCCAAGTACTGAGACAGAATGAAGCTGTTGGCGATCTCTGCCTGGACCCCAGTGCAATCATCTGAAGATATTAATGCATTGTCTTCCCAACATTAAGAAATTGTGATATGTCGGGCCCATCGGTTCAGGCAAATATGAATAACGAAAGTGCCATTGAGATTTGTCACTCAAGAAACACTTGAAATCATAGAGATTGATTACTTATGTCATGAAGAGACCCTTTTTATCTCATTCTTCAATTTCCAATCTCCTCTTGAACAGCTAACAAAATTTAGTGGGAAAATTAGTAACAGAAAAGCACACCCGTGGACCACATTTGTGCTCGGAATGCTATAAAATGTGTACTCAATGACCAAGAATTGAATACATTTGCAGCTTTCATTATTTCTTTCAAGACTAATTCATAAAGAGGAAACATATCAGTGTTGATTTTTTTTTCCTCTGAGAATAAGTTCAACTTGAAATACTGATAAAATTTTTCATTTCTCTTATGCATGTATCAGTGACTTTTTCTGTTCTACACACAGAACTGAAGAATCATCAGAAATGATCTATGTCTGTTTTCTAGTCTGCATTATGCTCTATAGAATAATAATTAATTAACAAAATGTATATTTCCTATTACATGCATTGTTACCATAATACTAAACATTAACTATGTTTTCTCTCTTGAAAATGAATATAGTCCCTGTATATACAATGAGCTGATTTAATTTAGCATATTAAATACTTTATCTAAAATGGATAGCCAGGCATGCCAATATGTGTGGTCACATTGCTGGAATACTTAGAGAATAGTGCTATATAATGAAGAGTAATTATTCTATATGGAACTGTGGCTCAAACTCATGTCAGGTCACAATTGTCGTTAAACTCAAAAGTGGCTTTACATCAAAGTGTAACTTTTTCTGTTATCGTACAGCATACTGAGGTTGAAAGATGAATTTATATTTTTGTTCTGTTCTAAACCTTTACATACCACATTCATCTACTTTATTTTTTAAACTTTATTTTGAGAATATTATGTTAAAAAATACTATTGGTTTCTCTGGAAAATTACTGCAAAATAAAATGATAGCTTGTACAGTTTCATTCTGTTGTGTGTCAATATCAATATTATATATATAAAATTAGAATTCTTTTTATTAGAATGTCATAGTATCTTTTCTGAATTGTAATGTTTATTTACCTCAGTTCTTTTTTTATTAAATCATAACTGTATAATAAGTTCATTATCATTTTTACCTACACGTCCACTTTTGTCAGTTGAATCTCCACACAGCAGCATAATTGTCCTGACCATCCTCTGTTCCTTCCCCTACTCCAGATCCATTAGCAGCCTTTCCTGCCCTAATTTGCACCCATAGAGTTCATCATTTGAGTCACCTTGTCACTAGAATGCTACTTGAGTGTCTTATTCTATCTCGTTCTTTTAGAAAGCACACAGTTATATAAGTAATTTTTCTGTTCAAGTTTTTATAATTATTTTAGCACATTTTGTTTTTCTTGACAGGACCTAGATTAATATGGTAGCAGTTCTAAAATTTAAATTATGAAAATATAAGTGGGTGGCGCCAGTAGCTGAGTGGGTAGGGTGCCAGCCACATATACCAAAGCTGGTGGGTTGGAACCTAGCCCAGGCCAGCTAAACAACAATGACAACTGAAACAACAACAACAACAACAACAAAAATAGCCAGGCCTTGTGGAAGGTACCTGTAGTCCCAGTTACTTTGGAGGCTGAGGCAAGAGAATCGCTTACACCCAAACTTTTGAGGTTGCTGTGAGCTGTGAGCTGTGTCGCCATGGCACTCTACCTAGGGCAACAGCTTGAGACTCTGTCTCAAAAAAAAATACAAGTGATAACAAAGATGATATGCACATGGAATAATTAATGAAATAAAGTAAAACAGTTAAAATAAGAGATTAATAAGATCAGGCCAGGCATGGAGGCTCACACCTGTAAATCCAGCACTCTGGGAGGCCCAGGCATGTGGATCACTTGAGCTCAGGAGTTCAGGACCAAGGTGAGCAAAAGCAAGACCCTATCTCTATTTAAAATAGAAAAACTAGCTGGACATCATGACAGGCACCTGTGATCTAAACTACTCCTGAGGCTAAGGCAAGAGAAATTCTTGAATTCAAAAGTTTGAGATTGTTGTGGGTTATGACACCATGGTATGCTAGCCTGGGACAACAGAGTAAGACTCTGTCTCAAAAAAATATAAATTCAACTTCCAACATCAGCATACGGTACAATAACAGAAAAAATTACACTTTGGTGTAAAATTATAAAGCCACTTATGAGAAGACTGTGTCCCAGTAAAAAACTATAATTAGTTGAGATTGATAAGATCTCATAGTACATGTGCAAACTATAAAATATAACAAATTTTCTGTTTTATTAGAAAGCAAAGAGTTCTAAAAAAAAGTCATACTCATTAATTTTGTATTTAAGACTCAATTTTAATTAGAAAAGCTTTTATTGCAGAAAGAATCAAACTTCATTAAGATAAATGTGATCCATAGAATATAAAAGAAAAGTTCTTTGACACTTTAAGAACTTTGAAGGAAAAATACAAGCATAAAAAGTCTCTTGCAGCTTCAAGTATAAACAAAGGGCTAATTTTGTTACATAGATATATATCAACAAAAAAACTCAAATAAATAAATATATGAGAAAAAGGCAATGCTACAAAATTTAATGTACCTATAAATATGGACTTTATCCCTGGTATAAATATTATAAACTGATATTTGTTAACTATGAAACTATTCACAAATAAATACAAATTTAATATTTATATTTGTACAGATTATTTTTATTCAACATATACCTTCATTTGGCATAAATCAGTGAATAGAGTTAACTCAGATTGGTATTTGGATATGTGAAAGTCACAAGAAAAACAGCTTTTTTAAAAAATAAAAGGTAAAATGTAGCTCTGAGAATTAAGCCTTTGTTCCAATATGTTATTCAGGAATTTGGTTCTCTTAAAGGGATCAGTTTAAATGACAATCAGATAATAATACAACAAACTTATAGGTCTAGCTGTAGAAATGATGTTTTAGTGTTGCAAAGCTAAGAAAGTTAATAAATACTATTCAGAATTTGTAGATGAACATGTTCTATATGAAGTCAGACCATTAAGTTTGTGAACTAATCCTAGAAAAAGTGGTACATAGCTCACTGCTAAATATCACTCTGGTCACCTGTTGACCAAGGGGAGTACATCAAAGGTGACCATAATGATATTCAGCAATAAAGTACTTAGCACTTTATCCAGAATGAGTTCATGAACTTAATTGTCAGTACTCATATGACAACAGCTCTGATCACCATTCCAGAAAAAGAGTCCAGAGTTGCTTTGAAGGCTGGGTTAGGCAGTGGTGTCACTGCATAGCTTCCCAAGGGGCAAACTTCAAAGGTGGCTGTAGTGATGCTCAGCAGTCTGGTGTGTGGCACTGTTTCTAAATGAGTTCATGAGTGTAATTGTTTGTTCTTGAATACCGGATCATTTAAATGTACATCCTTCCTACTCATAGTAGAGTCTTGGCCAAAAGATCTGGTAAGCTATAAATCCACAGGAATGAAGTTCCTTGTGAGAAAATCTGCTACAGAAACATTTTTAAAGATCATCTAACTGCAATAGTCTCATACTCTACATAAATCTACACTAATCGCTCTATACGGAACAGTGACTCTTCTGATTATGTTTAGCAATAACTAACACTGGGGCTCCTTGTGTTAAGCTTGTTAACTGAGTCCCGATCATGTGTATTAGTTTCCTAATACACAACAAATTACCATAAGTGTCGTGGCTTAAAATAACAAGTATTTATTCCCTGTGGTACCAAGAAGTCCAGAATTAAGCACTGGAAGGGCCTTGCTTGCTCCCAAAGTTCAGGGGGGAGATTCCTTTCTTGTCTTGTCTCTTTCAGCGTATGATGGCTCCTGGTCCTCATCTTTCACTGTGGTCACATAACTGCAGTCTCTGCCTCCATCTTCCCATGGCTACCTGGCTTTCTTTGCTGTGGGTGTCAGGTTGCCTTTCTTTTTATTTCTTTTTTTTTTTCTTCACTATATCACCTAAACAGCATGCATTCTCGCTGCTAAGTAATAAAGAAGACTGCATTTTAAAAAATATTTTTACAAGATAGTTTATGCCTCCAAGGCCCTATTAATCTTTGGTAGCTAAAAGAGTGGGTTTTAGGAATGGCATTTCAAAATCCACAGACTCTAGAAAGTTATCATTTGAGTTTGCTCATCATCTTTCGGCATGATTTCAGTCCCTTTGAAAGCAAACTGCCCCACATTGCAACTTCACACTCCAAATTTCTAGCGAAGGAACTCATGCAAACTTTGTATTTTTCAAATAAAAATTTTAGGTCTACAACAGCAATAGATGTTATCCAAGCAAATACGATGTTATCCCTGAAGTCACTAATTTTCCAGTCTCTTACTTCTCTATTATGCAACTTACAAACAATAATTTGGCAACTTTCTGCCTTGTGAAGACTTTCAATTTTCTTCTGTGATAAATGTGAACGCTTTCTGAAAGACTGTTCTTACATTTTATTAAAAATTTCTGAATTTTTATAGAAAAGATAAAATTAATGTACAAAACATTGTTTTCGGGGAGACCATTTATGTCTTGTGGGAAATTCTCTGGGAAAATGCTTTCCAAAACACCTCAGCTGAAACTTAAATTGTTGCCTTTTCCAGTGCAATTATTCCTTGAATAGATACCACAAAATAATCCCTTAAATCCATTCATGTATCTTCAGACTTTCTTGTATCACACTCCAAATGCATTGCTCATTGATTTGGTTTTGAAATATCATCATTAAAAACAAAAAAGAAATATCATCATTTATTGGTTACCCCAGCCACATTTTTTGCATGTCAAATGTGAGTCTTTTAAAGGCCATTTTGTTTGCAGTGAAAATCCTTTACATGAAAATACTTTCTTTGTATAATTTCTACTGTTACTGTGCTCTCTTCAGTGGCCCCCTTTTGGATGCCTTTTTTTTTTTTTTTAATCAGGTTAGAGAATTTTTGGTAATTAGTTTTTATTATTCTTTTAAATGGCCTCTTCTGGGATTTTTTTTTTTCATTCTACTATTGCTTTAGAATTTTTTGTTTGGTACTTTTTCATTTGGAGTTTCCTTCATCTTTTCCCAGAAATATCAATAAAAATAAAAAGTGGGGGAATAAAAGCAGATCAACAACCATGGCTATAAGGACAGGATGTGTGTGTGTGTGCTTGTGTTTGCGCACATGTGTCTATGCGTGTGTGTGCATACGTGTGCAGTGTGTACATGCATGTGTGTGCAGTGTGTGTGTGTGTGTCTGTGCGTATGTGTGTGGGCACATATGAAAACATGGTGCTGTGCTGTACCTGTTCTTTAGGGCGAGGTATTGGGATTTTACTTACCTGGTTTTCCTTTTTTCTTTATTGGAAATACAGCAGTGCTTACTAAAAACTAAATGAAGAAATAGACAACAAAGAAAAATATGTAAAAATAAGACAAATTTACATTTTTGTAATATTATTTCTGGTTGAATTGCTTTGCTTCCTTGAAAATTAAGGTCTTGACATGTACCTGATATTAGAGATGAGATGGATTTTCAAAAGCATTGTCCCTGTGATGAATTCATCTCAGGAAAAGATGCTGGGCTTCTATAAAACTTTTTCTCAGTTATTCCTGACGTAGGAATGAAATAATAAAATAAAATAAAATAAAATAACTTTTTCTCAACAAGGGACTTATCATCCCTTGTGTTTACTAGGGTAGCGAAAGAAAAAGAAATGCAGTTCTTATAGGCAAGTCAGTATCAGCAGGAAAGTCTGAAAATGTATGCAAATGTATGCATAAATGAGTGGACCTGTGTGTGCATACATTTGAGTTTTTTCTTTCCATGGGGGGAAGGAGCATTGTCTTGCCATATTGTTACAGGACAGAATTAGAATTATTGAGTAGGTTTTATAATAAGGTGGGGTATAGGCACAATAAAAAGTTAATGTAGAATTGACTATCTCATCCTGGCTTGGGTCCGAATAACCATCTCCGTGACACAAAATACAAAGAAGCTTCAAATTTGTGGCCTCCAGCTTATCCTAACTCTGAATCATAGAAATGAAACCAAAAATGATTTAGATAAAAATATGTAACAAATATAACTATTTTGAACAAATTTTATCAAAGAATGCATATGACATTATTTCTTATAGTAATTTTTCCCTCATCAAATATATTGCTGCTTTTATAACCTTAAATCTCAGGTGAGATGTGTAAAATCTTATTTTAGAATCTTTATTATAATCTTCCTTTTTCTAATATACAATTATATAATATAAAACACTAGGAAATACTAACATGAAAAGTGATTACATCTACGTTGTATTAGGAATTAGTGAAATGGCTAAGAATAAAATAGTTACTACTGTCTTGCGTAGCTAAAGTAAAAAGATATTGAAGGCAATATATTTCAATGAACTTTTCTGTCGCACATTTGGTTAGTCGCAGTGGATAGATGAGTGTTACCCTAGGGATTTTTTGGAATTAAACAAAAATACTTAACTATATGAATGTGGGTTAAGAATACCTATATTAATATTCAGTGTGAAACTTGAACGGAGAATAACATTAAATATTTGACAGTTATCACTTTCAATAAAATTAATACTTATATGCACAAAATTTATATTAATAATTTATTGGCATAAAAGTTATTACAACTGATTGTAACACGATTTTTGACAGCAGATTCTTAGTTCCGTTTTAAAGATAAGGAAATGTAAAACGTATAGATTTAGTAGGGCATGGTGGCACGGCACAGCGCCTTTAGTTGGAGCTACTTGGAAGGCTGAGGTTTGAGGACTGGGTAGCCCAGCTTTTAAGGTTGCAGCAAGCTGTGCTGATGGCACTGCACTCTGGCCTGGGCAACAGAGCAAAACTGACACTCAAAAAAATAAAAAGAGTATAGACTGAGACATTTTTCTATAATATGCTTATTTTTGACCCCAAGTTTGCTAGTTCTTCTATTCAAATTTTCTACTTCTTCATTTCTTGGAAAAATTTTAGATGTCACAGATATATAAAATAGAGGAGCGATTCCTGGCTTGAAGGAGCTCGGAATACATAGTTTGGGAAGTAGACAGGCACAGACCGTATTATAAGCAAACGGATTTACCATAGACATTATAGTATAAACCTGAAGTCAAAGATAAATATTGCCAAAATAGGATGAGGACAGTATTCTCTATCAGACAAAAAGTAAATCGTATTAGTGAATGTTCTAATACCCTTATCTGATGTGCATGAAGAATTCTCATATACAAGAATGCTTATAGAAAACTTAACTCTAGAATTCAAGTGATGTCCTCAAGATGCTGAAATCCAACTACAACAACATATCGAGAAATAGAATTAGATTATTTGAACATAAAGAAGAAATATTTTGGAGGCAAGAACTTATAAGGAATTATGTGGGTGTGATTTCAGTACAGATCGGGCAAAAGCAAGAATAAAGCAGGAGTTGAAAGTAAAAGCACACTATAACTTAAAATAAAAACTTTCTAGTAATTAGCACTTTCAAAATGGATTTGAACATCGTTCTCACCAAAAATTTAAGCAGAGGCTGAATTTCCATGTCTCAGATTAAATATATGCACTTGATTCCTTTCAGTCCTTCTTGATTCTAAGCAACTAAAATTATAATTAATGGATACACTCATCAAATATTAGTAAGAAATCCCAGTTAAATTTTTTTATTATAATATCTCATGGACTTTGTACATTCTTAAATTCAATAAAAATTTATAGAATAATATGTGTGGGCCACTGAGATTGGGACTAGCAATACATAATTCGTCTACCAAATTAAAGAAGTTTAACTAAGTAATCGTAATATGTTATGATAAGTGCTTGTTAGAGAAAATGTTATTGGGTTACCCACAGCTTTTTTTATCTTTTGCATTTTCTAATTAAAACATCTGGGACTTGTGATGTTGCCATAGGGAACATTTCCCCGTTCTGGGAACCTAAAACAGACCACTCTTCCAGATCTGAGAATGAATTGTTGTAAAGATAGCCTGATTTCTTTTGCTGAACATTGGCCTTTCAAGTTTCCCTTGAAGTTCAAGTTTGCCTTTTGACTTATTCTAGCAAAGGAGGATCAGGTTTATGGTTCCTGAAAAAGCTTGAATGTTGATAAAATATGAGAGTCACACACATTAAGCATCGTTATTTGAACTCTTACCTCCCTACCTTGCTTTTGAAGTTACAGATATAGACACAGTATAGATTGTTAACTTTTGTGGTTAGTTGTGATGAATAAAGCTTCAACAGCTATATCATAATGATGATGCAACAGGTATAAGAGCAAAGCCAATATTTGAAGGATGGTGGTTCATAAAATTAGAAGGAGCCTCTGTCTTTAAACCCAGGTTTTCAAAATCCCAGATTAAGCTCAGTAATTTTAGAGTACCTACCTTTGTATTTTTGTTAATGAAATTAATAAATGCCCTTATTTTAAGCCAGTATTCTCTTATTTACAGCTGAAATAATTCCTAATTAATTCACTAACAGTGTATGTATGACCATATTGAAATACATGGTCAGGAGCACAGATTACTGAATTTGGTATTACTCGCTGTGATGGTGTGTGTTGCTGGCGGAATGGAAAGGCCAGGAGGCTGCTACAAAAACTTTATGGTATATCATCCCACATTAAGGTCTTCATTCTAATCTAATTTGATTCTTCATTCTAATTTGTTTTCATTTTCTATATATTCTTTGTGGGGGTTTTGTGTGTAAGTTAACTCTCTACCCAAATTGCTAATTACTCATTGGTGATACCCTGACCTTTTCCTCCCACCTACATCTATGTCCCAATGGCATTGGAAATTTCAACTGGATAATTTAAAAAAGCTCAACATAGAACTTTTTATAAAGGTGTTGCAGGGCTTAGAAAAACTAAAAAGAAGTAGGAAAGGACCTCTGGTACCAGCAATAGCATGAATAATCACAACTACAAGCTATAAAAGGGCCGGTGATGAGGAAATACTGTAATCCTGAGATGTAGCTATTTGGAGAGATGTCAGCTCCTTGCTGGATGTTCCTTGGAGACTTTATTTTATTTTTGTATTTCATTTATTTTTTTTAATACAGTCTCCCTTGGTTGCGCCAAGCTTGAGTGCTATGACAGCAGTGTAGCACACAGAAACCTCAAGCTCCTGGCTTCAAGCAATCCTTCTGCCTCATTCTTCCAAGTACCTGGGACTACAGACACCTACATGACATCCAGTTAATGTTTCTTTTTTTTAGTAAAGATGCAGTCTTGCTCTTGCTCAAGCTGTTTTTGAACTCCTGAGCTCAAGCAATCTTCCCTCCTTGGTTTCCCAGAGTGCTAAGATCACAGGCGTGAGCCATGGGGCCGGACAGTGTGTTGTAATGCAGACCTCTCCATGGGAGAGTGTGCCACATGCCCATTGCTTTGCCTCTGAGGAAGCAGTTGAAAAAGTAAGAGAGGGTGTGGGAGTTGGAAGTACTCTCTCTTTGTAACTTGATTGTGAAAGTGGCATCACATCACTTTTGCCAGATTCTAGTCATAAAAATGAATCAGTAGGTCAAAGCTATGCTCAAAAAGGCTACTAAATAAAGGCATAAATTCTGGGGGGTAGGGATCATTGAGAGCATTTTAGAACCTGCCCGCCATGGACATTAACTGTTCAAATTTAAGCAAAAGTGATTTACATGTGGAATAAAACAAGTTTGCTTATGAAACCAGTCAGGCCATTTTAACTTTGACATATTATTAAGGCATTTAAGGAAATATTGAATAGGAAGCTGGTTAGAAGAATTTGGAGATGATGGTATTCATCCAGGCTAGAGATTAACCACATGACAGTCATCACATACAGGTGACTGAATTACTGCAATGCTGACATATTTTGTTTGGAAATTTTCTATTAGACAAGCTCTAGTGTCTGTTCATATGTATACTTGAATAGCCATACTATTGATGTTGCCAAATTGGAAAACGTATTCTTTCTAACCATCTTTCTTCAGGTTTAAATGATTTCATGGTTTTCTTCAAAACAGAGTGTTAGTACTTGTTTTAAATTTGGTGCAAATAAATTATCAATTCAAATTATTTCATAACCAAAATGAAATATCTATTCCAATAAGCTCAGTTTTCTATCCTTTCATGACAAAAAGATTCTTACCAACTTGAAATTAAGATTTGTTCGTTTCTAGGGTTCAAGTGCACAAACCATGTGTATCTAATTTTAGAGTAGCATATTAAACTTTTAGCATATTAAAATTTATTATTTTTATATTCTTGATTTTTCACATTGCAACATAATCCTTAAAATGTCATTACAGATTTCTCATGTATATGTATATATACACATCAAATTTGTGATTGATGAGTGATTATTTAAATAAATATCCATTCAAAATATATAAGGACCAGATTCAGTTGGGCCCAGAGGACACAACCACAAACTAAAAAACTTGTCCTTTTAGTGGTTCTCAACCTTCCTAATGCCATGGCCCTTTACTACAGTTGCTGTGGGTTGTGACTCACAGGTTGAGAACTGCTGTTTTAGAAACTTTTATTCAATTGGAAGATCCAGAATGGGAAGCAGGTAATATTACCAGGGAGCTTCCCATTAATGGGAAGCAGATTAATATTACTGCAAGCAGTAATATTAATACATAGAAGTATAATATGTATCAGAAACATTGGAGGATTTTTTTTCTTTTAAAAGGAAAACAAATTTCCCAGTGTAGACCCTATGAATTTGCTTTTTGTGATAGGTAGATATTTATACAAACACTAAATTTTAGACACATTATAACATATATCTTGAAATAAGGACATTTATAGTGTATAATTGCTAGGTTCTTCTGGAGGACGATGTTCCCTGGTTCTTAGCTTCCAGTACTAAGACTGTGCACTGGTGCCTCATCAATGATGTAGTGAGTTAGGACTTTAGTGTGTGGATTTTTGCAGGGGATTGAGGAGTACATAATTCAGTTAGTCCATAGAAGTATGTAAAACAAATCATTAAAAAATAAAAGTCAAATGCATGCAAAGTAAAGGTTTCAATTTTTTAATTAGATTCAGCAGACATGAAATTACATATCAAATTGCTTCATACTGTTCTAAATATTTACTCTCAATACGCATACTTAGTTTGTCACAATCGGATAACAGTTCGCAGACCATCATCAGCCCACAGAATACCCTCTGAATAGCACTACTCTTGGTCATGCGAATTAAACTACACAAGCTCTGCATAGAAATAACTGTGAAAGAAAAATGTCTGAAGTCATCAGGAAGCAAAGATCCACATCCATCTGGCACACACGAGGGGAAGGAGATTTACACACTGAGGTAAATGCCCGCGTATGTGCATGTGTGTGTAAAAAGTGGTAGTCTATTTGGGTGGGAGTAAGAGCCTGAGTACGATATTGATAAAACAATGAAATGAGACTGTGATATTAAACCTTCTCCTTACGTTTTTAAAATATGGCTATACGTGTGTGTATGTGTGTGTATGTATATATATGTTATATACATACACATATACATATATATATGTATATGTATTATATATATATATAGTTATTTGGATCCTTAGATATGATATATTTGACTTTTAGTTCCATAGCATCTATACAAAACTATCATGTTACTATTCAACCGCAAACTAGGTCTTTACTTTTTGTCACTCCTCATAGAAATTCAGCAAGAAATTGTAAGGGCTGGAGCCTAAGAAGGGAAAGGAGTTAGTGTAAATTGCTACTATTAATGGTCATTCAAAAATATGAATTGCCCTTAGCTCTTATGAATGGCTATTTGATATATCCTTAGAGACTCCCACTATAATATTGCCTATTTCTCTCATTTATTTCCTTCAACATCAATTAGGCTTAATAAAGCATTGAAAACTTGATGTCACATTTGGTGTGTTTCTGGATGACTGCATTGATTTTTGGCTTGTGGATAGATTCAGGGACATGCAGCATTCAAAGCTTTCTGTAATTGTAATTTTGTTGGATCTCCTCACTCAATAACTTCTCAATTTCCTAATCTTCTGTAAGGTCAAAGGTGGTAGAGTGTAGAGTAATTCTTTTAAAGGAGTACATGAGTAAAATTCAATATTTAATAATGGGCAAAGCAAATGCTATTATACACACAGAATTCAGCTTTTAAAATTCTTATTAATTGAAAAATACCATCCACTGAAGTTCTGTGACTCTGTCATACCTGAAACCCTGCACACTTACTTTAGAAAATAAAATTTGTAATTTCTGCCGGGTTAAATTCTGTGGATTTTGCAATACTAAAACTGTGAAGGAATTAATTATAAATTTTGGGGGGTAAGTTTAAATTATACAGTTTATAAAATCAGCAGAAATACAATATGTATGTGTTATGAACTTATGACATGCTCCAATATAAGACAGAGCAAAAAAGGTGGTTGATCATAGGACAAAAATAGGGAAGTAGAGATGAATGGAAGAAGATGATGAAGTAGAAAAAGAAGATGAAGATGAAGAAGAGGAGGAGGAAGAATTTACCAAAAATATTTTTACAAACATACACACAAACACACACACACACACACACACACACACAAATCCTGTAAAGATACTGCCCAGGTATTAAAATATAAATTATTTCATCCCATTAGCTGTCATATATTAAACTGCCAACGTTTTATTTTCTACTGCTAGTGTCATGCTTGTGTCAGTAATGACATACATGGAAACACATTTGTAAAAAATAATACTTCAGCTTCCTAAGAAATCAGAAGGAATTTTTCCAGTGAGGGTGGCAGGAGGTAGAGAAACAGTTACATTTCTTGGAGACAGAGGAAAATATTTCAAGAACATTTGACACTCATCCGAGTACTGGCCCAGGGCAAGGTTCAGGGATCAAGAGTATGAACAGGTGATGTAATGTAATTAGAAGACATGTTGTTGGCATATCTAGGAAGGTGTAGAGAGCATCAAGGGGACTTTAGGATAATCATTCATGACTCTTACAGTTAGTGTCCTATTGTTAAATTTATTTACCTGTTAAGATAGTTAAAATTGTGTTTTGGAGATAGTGTAAAAAGAGGTAATAACAACAGCAAATATCTCCATATGAGATAAAAGACAAGACAGAAAAGTCAATGACCTGAGAGGACAAGAAGTGAACATGATTTTATGTAGGTATTGAAATCTTAAAATAGTAATGATGAGTGAACATATAAAGAAAAGGAGATGAGTGTTGTCATGAAGACCTTTTAATGACCCTGATATGGATTTTTTTCATGTAAGGATTATATTCATTTACACTTTATGCTTTTCATATTATCTTGATAAATTTATCTTGGGGTCTTATTTGCTATTTATTCTTAATTGAACCTACATTTCAGAATTGGGGTTGTATCAACTCAGCATGAAATTCCTAATTGCCATGGCCAATAATAGAAAGCAGCATGTAAAGATTTCTCAGAATTAAAACTAAATAGAAAACCCCAAAGATTCAATAAAGAGACCACAAAATCAATGTATACAAATTAGTAGTTTCGATATATGGCAACAACAGTCAAACTGAGAATCCAAAGTCTTGAAGTAGACCTACTATTTAATCCAGCAATTCCACTGCCGTTGTATGCCCAAGGAAAAAAGGGTCATTTTTTAAAAGGCCACCTTCACTCAAATGTTCATAACAGCACAATTCACAATTGCAGACCCAAGTGCCCAGCAGTACATGAACAGACTAACGAAATATGGTATGTGCAGACTCAGCCATAAAAACAAGGCTATCTAGTATATTTTTGGATAACCTGGAGAGGAGTGGAAACCATTCTTCTAAAGGAAACATTGCAAGAATGGAAGAACAAACACAGGTACTCAATACCAA
Organism: Galagoides demidoff; assembly: GCA_963574575.1. Classification (NCBI taxonomy): domain Eukaryota; kingdom Metazoa; phylum Chordata; class Mammalia; order Primates; family Galagidae; genus Galagoides; species Galagoides demidoff. The sequence continues at coordinate 19,454 of CAUYQV010121581.1, forward strand.
ACTTGAACCTAGTGATCAACATGCGCACACATCAAAGTAGATCTTAATGAAATCAAACGGGGAGGAGGAGATGGGTAAATATACATCTATTGGGTACAGTGTACATTATCTGGCTGAAGGGCACACTTTTAACTTTGACTCAATCTGTACAAAAATGAAATATGTAAACAAATGTGTACCCTCTAATATTCTGAAATTTTAAAAAACGTCTAAGTAGATATTCTGTAAATGATCAGAACTACATACAGCTTTATTTCCCTGTCTACCCCTTGCTATGACGCTCTCTGCTGTGAATTAGTGTATTAATACTTGCAGAGAAGAAAGGTAACATGGTTAATCCAAGAGTTTTGATGGGGGAAATTTGGGGCTTTGTTATATTTGATAATAGTTTATTCTTGTGAGTTAAAATGTCAATGATATATTTCCATGATACCAATATCTATATCAAGAATACTAAAATCTTCTTCTTCTTCTTCTTTTTTTTTTTCCTTTTCTTTGAGTTATAAGTGTCCTCCCAGACACTGTTTTCAAAATTTCTGGATATAGGGCCCATATATCATAAAGAATGATTGAAGACCTTAAAGACAGTTTGTGTGTATTATATATATTTTGAGGGTCATTATGAATGTTTTGAGATACACAAAAATCTAGAAATATAAAATCTGCACTTACAGAAACAAATGCAGCAACACCAGCAAGCCGAGCAAGGTGAACCTCGCATGGGTGAATCAGAAAGGATGCTGTTACTGATTTCTTGGAAGTGAATAATGGACCATAACATAACGTCTTATAACTTCCTTAGTGACCCTGTAATAGCTAATATATTAGAAATTAAAACTAAATATTATTTTAACTACTAACATACTGATTTAAAAGTTCTACAAAAATCTATTGTTATATATTGTTTAAAAAGCCTAATACTTTCTGAAAAATTAAAGAGAAAAATCACATTGTTTTATAGACTTATTACTCTGTTTAATGTGTTGGCTTATAAAAGAAAGCTGAATTTTTATTTTTGTCTCTGCATTCAATCTGATGCAATATAACACTTTCTTTCAAGTATGTGTAGAAGATCTGGTCTTACAGTGATAACTGTAAATATGCTTTGAAGTCTGTGAAGAAGACTGAAGAACCCAATCAATTGGATATTCATGAGAATAAGAATGAGTCAAGAAAAGACTAACTTAATATTATTATGAAAATGGCATTGACCTTTGGGACTGTTAAGTGCAGCTTCCTAGATTGTCCATGTCTTGTAGGTTCATATACTTAGACACCTAGATATACACATATATAGGTGCTCAATAGTATCTTGGGGTAGATGAAAGAATTTAGCTGATGAGAATGTAATCATATAGAAAAAGATACAACATTTAGAGATAAAGGGAGGTATTAGTAAGAAGTAGGGAGTATTAGTTAGGAAACTCATAGGCTATAGATGAGTAAGTGTGGAAGTGTTGTTGATCTGGGTGCAAATAGATCATTATAGCTAATTACAAAATGACTTCAAAATGCATATGATGAGGTAAACCTTGTGGGGCAGAGCACACGAGTAAGCAGTTGGTCTTGTCCACTTAAAATTGGAAACTGTAAAATGAGACACTAATTGTTCTACAAAGAAAGTGTTAAATCAATCCAGTATAATAAAACACATGAAATTCAGCATAAAGAAAGAATGAAGATCATCATAGTTTGATACAACACAGAAACAACATAGGAAGCATCAAACTGCTGCGCATCTCAGAGTTGGAAACCCGGAAGCTCGGGAAAGTTGTTTCTCAAGGGTGTTGACTGCACTGGACATCGGTCCTTCCTATCATGGTGAATGCAAACTGAATGAAAATATGAACCGACCAAAACGAAGCTCTCAACTTTGTTTTCCTCTTATTGTCAACATTCTAGCAATTCTAACCTAGACAGAATTCTAACAATTTTTTATCTGATATTGCCACCAAGGTCTGCCCACCTCCCCAATTTACCAATCAATTGTCCTTGCTGTTACTAGAGTTAATGTAGTAAGATACAAATCTAATCAAAATGGTATTGCTTCAAGACCTTCTCCGACTTATCTCAGATTCCAAGATAAACATCTAACTTTTTAGGCCATTCTTACGCTGCCCACTAATACATGCTCACCTTCGCATTTTCCAGAGACTTTTTTCCTAATTGATTTGTTCAGAATTTGCTCAGAATCTCCCTCACCCACATGTGCATGCATACAACACAGGTACAGTACCTCTGGGTGCTCACGTGTGTCAGAGGGACTAGCCAGCTTGGGTCTCACACCAAATTACTCATTGTTGCCCTGCCTTGCAAAAACAAGGAATAACCAAAGGCATTCTCCCATGGCACATTAGAAAGAAAAAGAAAAAAGAAGAGGAGATAGGAGTGGCAAGCTCTTCTCATAATAGTGACAGAAACAATCTTATTATTTATATGAACAAAACTGTTTTTAGATAACCAAAGTAGAGCACTAAATGTATGGATATATGAGAGGCTATTTCACAAATTATGTAAACAGTCAAGTCTCCTGATTTTGGAGGAATGAATTCTGTTAATAGACCTTCCTGAAGCTACACGAGGAGAACACAGCAAGCCCAGCTCTTAACATGCAGTAAGCAGTTCTTTGTCCCCATTGCATCTGTGTACGAATAGGAAGATTGACAACTGAGTAAACCTACTTTTTCCCCCAGTTATGGGAAATGTATAGAAAAGGGCAAGATACATTTACTTATTTGAGCAATGATTTTTTTTTTTTTTTAGCAATCTGATCATTAGTAGTGTTTAAATCTTCTGGTCTAATGTGAGTGAGGGATGTTTTGGGGGCAGGCATGGCTCTCATGAATTGCAGGCTAATCTGTATATAAAAGAAAACAAAAATGACAAGGTCAGAATCACAAGCACTATGATCCCAAGTGACATTAAAAGAGCAATGTCTATTATCCATGCCTGTGTCTATATTTATGTCCATTGTGTATATCTGTATCTGTAGCTATGTCTTTAAACACTTCTATGTCTGTACATGTTCATATTGTATATATTTGTATGTTTTGATACATAAATTTAAATAATGTATTTCTCAAGACTGAGACAAGTCTCCAGATAGACAAAATTACTGTCTCCTACATTGCCAAGGTTTTTTTTACCAAAACATTGAGGTACAGTAAAAAGAAAACAAAAAGAGAAAAGAAAAGGCTATCATAAAAATTAATAACAATACTTCTCAAACTCTGTAGGACAAACATGTTCTTTTACTATGTGAAAATACCCAAATGGGAAGCCAAGTTACGACCATAAAGTTCTAAATGAGCATAAACCTGTAGGCAGAACCAAAGGTCTTGGGGCTATGATGTAGTATCTACCTAGACTCTGAGACAACTTGTCAACTGATCCAAGGATGCTCATAAGATTTAACATACTAATGCAGCCCCCCTCTCCACCTCTCATCTTGAAGGGCTAGGCGGGCACTGATGTTTCTTGCTTCTGAGATTCTTATGTGTCTACCTTCCTCTTCCTTATCATTCTTTTGGCTAAGACAAAACAATTACATACAGTTAAATTTTGCCTCTTTGGGGTAACTTTGCTATCCTTGGGCTGAGAAAATATAGAGGGATCTTTTTGCTTGACACTCAAAATCCATCTTCCCTCATTTCTGTATTATTAGAGGTGTCCTAACTGTAACCTTAGTAATAATTCTCTTCTTTTGTAAAAGAAAAGAAAAACTTACCCTATTTATTGGCTATCTGACAGATATTGCACATCAATAATCCCTTTGGAGCTTTTGAATGACACAGAGAAATATTTTTGTCTGTATATTTATTAGGAAAAAGGGGGACAAAAGGTTCAAGTAATTTGCATAAATTTATGCAGCTAAGTGGCAGAACCAATATGGAACTCAGGTCTGTTTGGTCCTACGCTCCTGGTACTATTCTAATATTTGTGAAAAACCTTAATTACTAATCACTTAAATATTTTTAATTGTTAAACTATACATGATTTAATATGAAATGGACCAAACTATACATTTATAAATATAGCCATATGCCTCCTAATGATGTTATAGTCATTATGACCAAACATATATTCAATGGCTATTTCATAAGATTTTAATACTATATTATTACTGTACCTTTCTTATATTTAGGTATGTTTAGATACACAAATAATCACCACTGTGCTAAATTTGCCTAAAATATTCAATATAATAACATTATTTACAGATTTATATTCTGGCAGCCACAGGTTGCACGATACAGCTATGTGTAATAGGCTGTACAATCTGTTTGTGTAAGCATGTTGTCATGCTTGCCCAATAAGGAAATAGCCTAACAATGCATTTCTCAGACTGTGTGCCCATCATCAAGTGATGCATGACTGTATACTTAGCATAAGCATCATGTAATCAGTAACAGCACTGAAGTGACATATAGGAAATATTATATACATTCAAAGAAATTATGGAAATACCATATGTAGAGACTAAGGTGTCTAGTAGTCTAATTAACATAAGTAATTTTTTGTGGCTTCTGTACTGTGAGAGTATTGTCTTTGGAAGTGATTTTGCAGCTTCCATATCAGTAATTTTAATTTTCAAAGTGAAGACTGGCCGTGGCCTTTGTGACATACATCAATGAAGAAGGAGTTACGAGACTATCAGTTGTGGCTATGACAAAAGTTAAACTTAGTACTGTTGATGATTCGTTTTGCCTAATCAACATCTTAATAACAGGCGAATAGATTAAGAGCAATAAGTAGTCTCAGTTTCTTATTGCTGATTGCTGTGATATTTTAAAGACTCAAATCAATAATTAAGATAATTAGTCATTCAATGTCAACCTTCTATGCAGATATTTTAACCTTTTAAAATAAATAGCTGGCATGCATACATGTGACATTTGGTTTATACTGAGATGCTTTGCTCTACACATTATTAAATAAAAAATGGAACCAAATGATACATTTAAAAGTACATTTAAAAATATACTAACATCATATGGATTTGCATAAACTCTCATAAAATTAACTTCTAAAACAGTGGAAGAAGATATTGCTTGACTTGGATGCACAAAGCTTCAACATTTCCATCTTCATGAACCATTTTTATTCATACTAGTTACTTTATTATCTATCATCATTCACAGAATTGCAGACAGCTGAGAGGACACCCAATGGTATACTCAACCCATCTGTTCATCCATCAAACTTATGGTAAATGTGCAAAATAAAAGGTTTGCCTCAGGTCACAAAACCAAAGACAAAATTTATTCATGTTTTTAATAATAAAAACATACTTTTAATGGAGCTGAACTTGAACAAAAATCATGTTCCTTCCTATATAAAATAATCCAATTATATCTGAATAATAGACCTCAAACAACTGTGTTGAATCTTGTACTTTTAACATACAATTTAGTTTGTACTAAAAAGTTCAATTGCATCAAAATAATAAAAACTTTCAAGATATTCTATATTTGACATCGTTATGGATTGTATATAAATGTAAGGGCTTTCTAAATCTTATGCTACATTTTAATAGAGGGATGCATAGGGACATGTAGACCTACCATGTGGTACATGTTATAACAAAGGTCTTTCCTTATGACAAAGGATACCCTAATATTGTTTTTACAAAAATGAATCCTTGTGCTTGTTAAATTTTCAAAAAACCTCTCTAATATACTTCTGTGATTAGATTATTTTGAGAGTACATATATAGGAAGCTAATATCTAAATTATTTTTCAGTGTCATCAGAAAGGGTAGAAAAGACATACCATCATGTTCAATCTGAACATTTGGTGTTAGACTCATTGATGTCTATGCAATATAAATAACCTTGATATCTATTTTCTATCCCATTTTTGTAATATTTTTCCTACTAAACCTTTCATTCTTCCAAAATTTTATGAAACATTAATTACAAAGATTCTTTTTAAATATTGGAAATACTACAATAAATGAGATAGTATCTGCCCACATATTGCTAGTGGCTGAGACAGATAAGTAAATATGCAATTAACATACAACATGATAAGAGATGTGATGGATAAGTAAATATGCAATTAACGTACAACATGATAAGAGATGTGTGGCAGCCTACAGAAAGGGCCTGTAATTTTTCCTTGAATATTTCAGAAAACATCACAGTAAAGGTGTCATCCACATGAGACTGAAAGGATGAATAGGAGTCAGTCAATGAGAAAAGGAAAGAGCATTCTAGGAAAAAGGAAATGAATGGGTAAAGCTTTAGAGGGGAGAAAATGTGTGGCATCTTTTAAAGGGCCACAGAGTCTTGGAGATCAAGAGGACAGATTGCAAACTGGGTAGGGGCATGAGGCAATACTATGGGGGTAGTGAGAAGGGAGTTTAGTAGATAAAGTATCACTTCAAGCAAACATTACCTTCCCCAAATGGTGGCAATCAGGATGAGAAAAAGCTGGGTGTTAATCAGAATTGATGGCTGATTTTCAACAAGAGTGAGTGAAGGGACTTTTGGACATAGAGACTTTAAATAAATGATCAGTCAGTCAGTTTCTCCCACTGTACTTTTACAATAGGCTTCTGACACTAGATATGTGGGGATTTCTCTCCAGGATCAAGCAAGCATTTCTGCTATGGACACCAGCTGGGCATCCTCTACCTCAATTCAGTCTGACACTATCTACCTGGTTAATGTCAGATACCACAGGTTAAGAGTCCAGTCCCACAAGACCTCACCTATTTGAGATGCCAATCTCAAGTCTCATGTTGTTTTACCTATGCTGTGACTGAGTAGCTACCATGTTTCCCAGAAAATAAGAAAATAAGACACTGTCTTATATTTATTTTTTCTCAAGAAGACACACTAGGGCTCATTTTCAGGGGATGTCTTATTTTTTAAATATAACAATCTACATTTATTCAAATACAGTTAAGTCATCTTCTGGAACCTGACAGGGGGAGCCGACCTTGTTGGTGGGGCTGGTGCTAGTGATGCGTGAACTCCTTTCCCCTCACCATTTACAATGAGCAATAGGATGCCTGCGACTGTGGTTACCTCATGCAGCCATGCAAGTGCCAACGGCTGGGAGAAAGGAGCTGTGGCAGATAAAAGGTATTCCAGTATTCCTTACCGCTCTGCACCAAAATGCATGGTGGCTATGCAGATACGTTGCATAGCCACGCCCATCACTAGGTCTTATTATGGGGTAGGGCTTATATTTAACAAATGCATAGAAATCTTGCTAGGGCTTATTTGGGGGTAGGTCTTATTTTGGGGGAAACGCTGTATAGGAATCAATCTTTGGGTTCATTCAGTTTCCTAGAGTATCTCACAGAACTCACAGAAACAATTATGTTTATGCTTATTATTTAAGATATTACAGAAGATAACAAATAAAGAGATAATTAGGGTGATGTAAGTCTAAGCTCTGCCAGGGTGCACCACTGTCTAGGCTCCACCATGTGTTCCACTATCAGAGGATTACCAGCATCAGTCCTTTGGGGTTCTCGAGGAAGTTTTGTTACATAGGCATGATGGATTCGGTGTATTTCAACCTCTTTTTTTTTTTTTTTTAAATCTGAAGGCACACTTGAACCTATAGTTAAACTTCCACAACACACTTAAATTATGTTGATAAAAAAAGTAAAAAAAAAAAAAAGAATGTGCTTACTGTGATTTGAACTTCTTTTGAAACTAATTTAATTAATGATCTTTAAAATTTTTCATTGCACATCTAAGATCCTCTTACAGCACAACAGTGTGCCAGAGAGCACCAGTTGAAAATCACTGAATTAAATTATTGCCCTTCAGTGATCCATTTAACCATCAGCCTCTCTGTTCTCCTGGCAGGTTGGGGCCTGAATCTGAAAGTCCTAATCCTCTCCCTTGGATAGCCAATGGCCAACCCCCAGCCTGAAGCTAACTAGGGACTGCCAGTCACTCCTCAACTCATAAGCATTTAAAACGTCACATCATTTTGGAGATTCTGAGGGTTTTAGAAGTTCTGTGCCAGAAGGTAGGGCAAATAACAAATATATGTTTCACAATATCACAAATATATTAAAGAAAATTCATGTGGAGATATTGGCAAGCAATGAATAGACTCCAGGAAGTGAGTCGTGGAATGCAGAAATTGTTTTGGAAAGCAATAATATATGAATGTAGGAGAGAAATGAAACTTTTACATCACCTCTATTAACATTTTCCTTATTAGAGGAACCGATATTCAGTGTTTTGTGGAGGGATATGACAGCTGATCCAGAGATAAAGAAGAGTTACTTGCTGACATTTTTAGATTCAATCTGTAATTCCTAGGCAGGAAATGGAAAAGCTCATTGCAGAAAGAAAAGTTCTAGGCAAAATAATGAATAAATGGAAATCTCTAAGTCCCTGACACACCAGGAAGAAATTGTTATACCGTTGTGGATAAAGAAAAACCCATGGAAGCAAGGAGCACATAGACAGTAGGCTTGTGTGTGTGTTTGGGGTGGAGGTAGCTCACAGGGAGAGTCAATAAAGCAAGCTTTGTTCTGTAGGGAAGTAGTAGAGTGGACATATTTGTTTAATCTATACTATTCCTTTACAACAGTAAAATATGGCCTATTTCCCGATACAATTCTCAAAGAGCTGGTAGGCCCAGAAGGAAGAAATTGCTGTTTGCCATATCTAGGAAAAAGGCCTTAGCCTCACAGAGGTTTCCAAACCCTAGCATGAAATAAGAATATTCGTACATATTTCAAAGAAGTTGGACAGGGCCTTTGAAACTGGTACTCAGAATTCAGAACTTGGATGCACCTATGAGAAAAATGGAGGGCCCCCAAATAGATGGATCAATGTCTTCTGCAGTGGGAAAATTTCAGCTCAACATAAAAATTAAGATAAATTAATACATAGTTGCATATATTACCTTTAAATCATTATAGATATGGATGGCTATATTTCTTTTTTATTGAGATTGTATATAAAATAACCCATTTTTCTTCTTCATTCACACCACAACTATCTAGAAGATTCCTGTGACCGAATATGTGGTGGTTTCCCCTAACCCACCGAGCAAGCAAACAGTTCTTCAGTGGACAGCTCTGGGCCTACCACAATGCCTGGCTATTTTGTTGTTGTTGTTGTAGTTTGGCTGGGGCCAAGTTCGAACCCACCACCCTCAGTTTATGGGGCTGACACCCTACTTACTGAGCCACAGGCACCACCCTGCTCTTTAAAAATTCCCATTTACCTAGAATATCTTTCTCCATCCCTTTGTTTTCAGTTATGTGTGTCATTATAGGGGAAGTGGGTCTCCTCCAGTCAATATATAGTTGGCTCTTATTTGTTTATCCAGTCAGCCACTCCATAATATTTGATTGAAGAATTTCATTTATTTAATTTCAATGTTGTTATTTATAGGTATGGATTTACTAAAGGCACATTGATAATTGATTCTGGTCTTCCCTTTCTTTCCTATTTCCTTTCTGTTTTCTTTTGGTAGAAGTTATTTTCTCTGGTAATATATTTTAATGTCGTTTATTTATTTATTTTTTGTATAATTGTTGTAGTTTTTTTGATTTAAGGTTACTGTAAGGCTTGTAAAAAAGAACTTATAACCAATCATTGTTATAACCATATTTTAAGTATATAACAACTCTGCTTGCAAGCACAGAAAAATTTGACAGAAATTCTACCTGTTAACTTTATCCCCTCCTGTTTTATAATTTTTAGGGGAGGATTTGATCCATATCTTTTTATACTATCTCTCAGAAAGTGGTTGTAGTTATTTTAATAGGTTTATCCATTAGTCTTTCTACTCAAGATATAAGTGATTTATATATTACATTTCAATTACAGCAATCAAGAATTCTTTATTTGTATACTTACTTTTAACAGCAAGTTGTATACCTTCTGATGATTTCTTATTGTTCATTAACATCCTTTTCTTTCAGATTGGAGAACTGGTATTAATGAATTCCCTCAGCTTTTGTGTGTCTGAGAAAGCCTTTATTACTTTTTCACGTTTGAAAGATATTTTGGGGTTAGCCCTAATATTCTAGGGTTAAGGTTATTTTTCTTCAGCACTTTGAATATGTCATGGCGCTCTCTCCTGGCCTATAAAGTCTCTACTGAGAAGTCTGCTGACAGCTGTATTGGAGTTCCTTTATTATTATTTTTTTTCTTTTTTTGTCCCCATGTCCCTTAGGACTTCTCCTTTATCTGTGAGCTTTGGGAACTTGATTATTAAATGCTTTAAGGTAGTCTTGTTTGAGTTAAATATACTTGGTGTTCTATGCCCTTCTTGCACCTGAATTTTCATATCTTTGTCTAGATTTAGAAAGTTCTTTGTTATTATTTCTTTGAATGATCTCTCTCTCTCTCCTTCTCTCTCTCTTCCCTTCCCTCCCTCCTTTAAGGCCTCAAACTCTTAAATTTGTCCTTTTGAGGCTATTTTCTAGATCTTGTAGGTGTACTTCATTCCTTTTACTTCTTTTCTCTTTGTATTTTTAAATAATCTGTCTTCCAGCTCAATAGTTCTTTCTCCTGGTTGGTCAATTCTGCTGTTGAAACTGATGTATTTCTCAGTTTGTTATTTGAATTCTTAAGCTCCAGAATATCTCCTTGTTTTTTTGTTTGTTTTTACTATGCTAATCTTTTTGTTACATTTCTCTAATAGGCCTCTGAATTCCTTCTCTTTACTGCCTTGAATTTCTTTGTGCTTCTCTGACAGCTAGTTTGAATCTTTTCATCTGAAAAGTCATATATTCTTATCTCTCCAGGATTGGTCACTGGTATCTCACTAATTCATTTGGTGAGGTTCTGTTTTCTGGTTGATCCTGTGGTTGTTCATCAATATCTGGGAATGTTTTTATTTTAACCTGGGCTTATTTGAGCTCATCTCTATTCAAAGAAAATTGAATGTTGAGATCTAGGATATTTTTGTCACTGCAATTATATCAGTCATGCTACTATGTCTCTTGCAGACTCCTGGTGGCACCATCTTGGTGGATTTAGGTGAGTTATGGGAGAATTCCCTGGATTTCCAGGCAAACTTTCTCACTCCCTTCCCTCACTCTCTGTTCTGGGCTGCTGGAGTTGAAGAAAGCCACCAGCAGCAGGTCATAGCTGAAATCAGCCCTGTCTTACTTCAAACCCATTATTCCCTGACTTCCTCTAATATTGATTCAAAGACCAAGAGCTCTTTAGTCAGTGTTCATTAGTTCTTTCCCAGTATTCATGTATTTCCTTCCAGGTTTACATTTTAGTTCTCTCTTTGGGCAAATATTTCCTTTCTGGCATTGTGTCTTTTGAACTCCAGTTAACTTAGCATTTCTGTATCCTTAGCTTTCTCATCAACTCAGGCAGTCAACTGGTCTCCTTGTGGCTTATACCTTGTTGAGCTGCAGCCTCAAGAAAATAAGGTGGTTCATCTCATGTGTTCACTATCTCTCCAGGATCACTGATTTTCATTTGCTGACACTAATTTTTTGAACGTTGTCATTACCCTAAAAAGAAGATTGCACATTAAGCAATTCTCCCCATTCCTTCATGCTTACCTCCAAGCATTAAGCAACTCATCCATTAATTTTTGTCTACAGAGATCTGCTCATTCTGGACATAGTATATAAATGGATTCATAGCATAATGTGTGTATAATTTTCTCACTTAATATAAAGCTATAAACTTTCATCAATATTCATCATTATTGCCAAATAACATTTCATTATTTTGACACACCACATGTTGTTTGTCTCTTCATTAGTTGATGGACATTTGGATTGTTTCCACTTTTTAGCTTTTATAAATAATACTGCTAACAACATTGACATATCAGTGTTCCATTTTCTTCTATTTATGAAAGAGTTTGAAAAGACTGGTATTAATTATTTTTAAAACATTGAATAGAATGAACCAGTAAAGCCATCTGGGTCTGTATTTTCCTTTGGTAAGTTTTTAAATTACTAGTTCTGTTTCTTCACTTATTACAAGTATATTTGTATTGCTGATATTTTTTAAAACTTAGTTTTAAAAGTTTACACATTTGTAGAAATTTGTCCTTTAAGCTAGCTTATCTAATTTGTTCATATATAGTGTTGAATCCTTTTTCTTTCTATAGGAGTATTGTAATATCCCCACTTTCATTACTACTTTTTTTTTTAGTTTTATTGAATGGTAACTATGTACATTAATGCACTTCTGGGGTACAGTGTGGAGTTTTCGCATGCAATCCGAAATACTTCCATCAAACTGATCAACACAGCCTTCATGTCATTTTCTCAGTTATTGTTTTAAAACGTTCTTTTTTTTTTTTTCTTTTATGAATTTTTTTATTAATAATTGGTTCAGATTCACTGTGGATATAAAGAATTTTTTTTTTAATTTTATTGAATGGTAACTATGTACATTAATGCACTTCTGGGGTACAGTGTGGGGTTTTCACATGCAATCCGAAATACTTCCATCAAACTGATCAACACAGCCTTCATGTCATTTTCTCAGTTATAG
>CAUYQV010121584.1:0-10938 GCA_963574575.1 Galagoides demidoff
GCTGCAACCAAAAAATGGCCGGGCGTTGTGGCAGGTGCCTGTGGTCCCAGCTGCTTGGGAGGCGGAGGCAGGAGACTCCCTTGAGCCCAGGAGTTGGAGGTTGCTATGAGCTGTGATGCCATGGCACTCTACCCAGGGGGACAGCTTGAGGCTCTGTCTCAAAAAAAAAAAAAAATAATAATTTGCAACTTTATGAAGAAAAATATTTAAGAAAAGTAGCAGGAAAAAAATAAAGGCAACAGAAATAAAACAAAAGGTTTTAAAAGAACAGCAACAGAGCTGGTTGCAGTGGTAAACACGTAGTCCTAGCTACTTAGAAGGCTAAGACTAGAGATCCCTTAACCCCAGGAGTTCGACACCAGCCTAGGCAACAGCAAAAAATCAATTCTTTGAAATAACTGAAAGTAAGCAAATCTTTGGAAGACTGGACACAGTACTAAGAATAAAAATGAGCACATTACTACAGAGACAGCAGGTATTTTTATAAATGTAAAAGAATACTATGAAGAACTTCATGGCAATAAATTTGAAAAGGACAGTTTCCTTGAGAGATGACAGAAAAGGCAGAATGAGTTAACAAAAGCCAGATCAGACAGGGCCTACTAATGCAAGCTGAATTTAATCTATTTAAATTTCATTTAAATAGAAAGCCATGGCAGGGATTTCGGCAGGGGACTACCATGATCTGTACTTTAGAAAGCTAAGTCTCGGAGCAGCACCCGTAGCTCAGTAGGTAGGGTGCCGGCCACATGTACCAGGGTTGGTGGGTTCAAACCCAGCCCCAGCCTGCTAAAAACAAACAAATAGATAGCCAGGCATTATGTTAGGCACCAGCTACTCGGGAGGCTGAGGCAAGAGAACCCCCAAGAGTTTGAGGTTGCTGTGAGCTGAGATGCTACAGCACTCTACGGAGAGCGACATAGTGAGACTGATTAAAATAATAAATAAATAAATAAATGAAATAACTAACTAAATAAATAAATTTAGTCTTCTAAAACAAAACAAAACAAAATAGCCAGGCATTGTGGCAGGTGCCTATAGTCCCAGCTACTCAGGAGGCTAAGGCAAGAGAATCACTTAAGCCCAAGAGTTTGAGGTTGCTGTAAGCTGTGATGCCACAGCACTCTACTGAGGGCAACAAAGTGAGACTCTGTCTCAGAAAAAAAAGAAAGCTAAGTCTCAGGCAGTGCCTGTAGCTCAGTCGGCAGGGTGCTGGCCACATGCACCGAGGGTGGCAGGTTCAAACCCAGCTGGGGTCAGCTGCAACAATGACAATGCAACAACAACAACAAATAGCCAGGTATTGTGGCGGGCACCTGTGGTCCCAGCTGCTTGGAAGGCTGAGGCAAGAGAATCGCTTAAGCCCAAGAGTTTGAGGTTGCTGTGAGCTGTGACACCACGGCACTCTACCCAGGGCGACATAGTGAGACTTAGTCTCAAAAAAAAAGAAAGTTAAGTCTCCAAGCTGCCAAGAGGGGGTTGAAGAGGGCCAGTGCCAAGAAGTGAGGTCATCAGGAGGAAGTGGACAGTATACAAAAGAGGTAGGGGAAAAGATGAGATCCTTCCTCCTTACTCTAGGGGGAACTAGGCCCCATCCTTACCAGATTGGCCACATTGTCAGGTGTCAGTAGAGGCTGCAGGAACTCGGCAGTAATATCTGTGTCTGACTGGCCTGAGATTTGGGCTGAAGCCTTTGAAGTCCCTGAGGGGCCCGGCTCCAAGTCTTTGTCCTCATCATCTTCCCCCAGGTTGGGCTCTGAAGTAGAGAAGAACAAGATGCTGGCCCTAAAGAAAGCAGCAGCCCTCACTCTGCTTGGGAATGCCAGGTGGTCCCCGCCTCCAGCCACCCCCAGCAAAGGGGACCAGCACTGTAACAGTGGATGAAGATCTATGCTGCAGCCCTGTTTCTGGCCTCAAAGTGCCATATGACCCTGGGTGACTATCTCCCTCTTTCTGGGCCTCATTTCTGATCTGAGAAATGGGATTAAGTCATATCACTCCAGCTGAACAGAGTAAGTTCCAAGAAGACAGTATTATTAACAGAAAAGATCAAGTAATAATTCCATGGAACCTTATTATTTAAAAACTTCTGTCTTTAAAATAGTGCTCAAATTTACCAGGAATCAAGAAATGCAAAAACTCAAAACAAACCCCCCCAAATACTACTAAGAAAGCATGTGTAGGCTCAGTGCCTGTGGCTCAAGCACCTAAGGCACTAGCCACATACACCTGAGCTGGTGGGTTCAAATCTAGCCTGGACCCGCCAAATAACAATGATGGCTGCAACCAAAAAACAGCCAGGTGTTGTGGCAAGTGCCTACAGTCCCAGCTACTTGGAAGGCAGAGGTAGGAGAATTGCTTGAGCCCAGGAGTTGACGGTTGCTGTGAGCTGTGATGCCACAGCACTCTACCCAGGGTGACAGCTTGAGGCTCTGTCTCAAAAAAAAAAAAAAAAAAGAAAGAAAGCAAGCCTGTGTAGTGGCCAGGCATGGTGGTTCATGCCTATAATCCTGGCACTCTGGGAGGCCAAGATGGGAGGATTGCTTGAGCTCAGAAGTTGGAGGCCAGCCTGTGCAAGTGCAAGACCCTGCATCCACTAAAGAAATAGAAAACCTAGCTGGACATCATGATGGGCATCTATAGTCCCAGCTCTCAGGAGGCTGAGGCGGGAGGATTACTTGAGCCCAGGAGTTTGAGGTTGCTATGGCTCTCAATCCTATGTAAAGAAGTGGCCAAGGCATCACTTCTGAAGTATTCCTTTCAAAAGTGTACAACCTGAATCCAGTCAAAAGGCAAGAGCAGACAACCCCAAAAGGAAGAACAGTATACCAAACAACTGTCCTGGACTTCTTCACAACATGGGTCATGAAAGACAAGTGATTTGAGAGACATGCCAACTAAATGCAATGTATGATCCATGCCTTGTGAAGAGTACACAGTTTTTGGTACTGTTTTTATAAATAGTTTCTAAGTTCAAAATAAAAAAGTTTAAAGAAATAGAAAAATAGGCTCGGCGCCTGTGGCTCAATCGGCTAAGGCGCCAGCCACATATACCTAAGGTGGCGGGTTCGTATCCCCAGCCCGGGCCCGCCAAACAACAATGATGGCTGCAACCAAAAAATGGCCGGGCGTTGTGGCGGGCGCCTGTGGTCCCAGCTACTTGGGAGGCTGAGACAGAAGACTCGCTTGAGCCCAGGAGTTGGAGGTTGCTATGAGCTGTGATACCATGGCACTCTATCCAGGGGGATAGCTTGAGGCTCTGTCTCAAAAAAAAAAGAATATTAGAAGAAAAGAAAATTATAGGCCAATACCCTTGATCAACATAAATACAAAAATCAGTGACAATAAAAAACTGAATTCAACAACTTATTAAAAGATCATCCACCATGATTAAGTGGGATTTATCCATGGTGTGCAAGGACAGTACAATATATGCAAATCAATAAATGTGAAACATGGCTCGGCACCTGTAGCTCAGAGGCCAGGATACCAGCCACATACACTGAGGCTGGAGGGTTTGGACCTGGCCCAGGACTACTAAACAACAATGACAACTACAACAAAAAAACAGCTAGGCACTGTGGCAGGCACCTGTAGTTCCAGCTACTTGGAAGCTGAGGCAAGAGAATTGCTTAAGCCCAAGAGTTTGAGGTTGCTGTGAGCTGTGATGCCACAGCACTCTACCAAGGGCAATACAGAGAGACTCTGTCTCAAAAAGAAAAAGTGAAAAAATCTGTATGTTCTAATTAGATGCAGTAAAAGTATGACAACATTTAGCATCCACTCATTATAAATACTCTCATAAATTATATACAGAAGGACTATATTTCAACAAAATAAAGGCCATATGTGGGAAGCCCACAGCTAGCGTAATACTAACAATAAAAAATTGAAAACCTTGCCTTTGGCTCAGCGCCTATAGCACAGTGGTTATGGTGCCGGCCACATACAACAGAGCTGGTGGGTTCAAACCCAGCCCGGGCCAGCTAAACAACAATGGCAACTGCAACAACAAAAGTACCCAGGCGTTGTGGTAGGCGCCTACAGTCCCAACTACTTGGGAGGCTGAGGCAAGAGAATCGCTTGAGCCCAAGAGTTGGAAGTTGCTGTGAGCTGTGATGCCACAGGACTCTACCAAGGGCGACACAGTGAGCCTCTGTCTAAAAAAAAATTTAAAAAATAGGAAAGCTTTTCCTTTAAGATCTAAAACAAGACAAAGATGCCTACTCTTCATCATTTCTATTCAACACAGTATTAAAAATCGTCAGAGTAATAATGAAGGAGAAAGAAATGAAAGGCATTCAAATAGGAAAGAAAGAAGTAAAAGCATTGATGACATGATGTTTTTCTATATAAAATCCTCCAAAAACCACCAAAAGAACTGTTAGAAGTACTACACAAATACATAAAGTTTCAGGATACAAAAGCAATATATAAAAAGCAGTAGCATTGGGTGGCGCCTGTGGCTCAGTGAGTAGGGCGCCAGCCACACATACCAAGGATGGTGGGTTCAAACCCAGCCCTGGCCAAACTGCAACAAAAAAAATACCCGGGCGTTGTGACAGGCACTTGTCCCAGCTACTTGGGAGACTGAGGCAAGAGAATTACCTAAGCCCAAGAGCTGGAGGTTGCTGTAAGCTGTGACGCCAGAGGACTCAACCAAGGGTGACAAAGTGAGACTCTGTCTCTAAAAACAAAAAACAAACAAACAAAAAAAAAGCAGCAGCATTTCTAAACACTAATTACAAACTAATCAAAAGGAAATCAAGAGAACAATCCCACTTAAAATAGCAACAAAAGAATAAATAAAATACATAAGAATAAATTTATCCAAGGAGATAAAAGACTAGTATAATGAAAACTACAAAACAGGATAACAATGAAAGACAATGAAGAGGACTCAAATAAATGAAGTGATACCCTATGTTCTTGTACCAGAAAAATTAAATTGTTAAAATGTCTGTATGATGCAAAGCAATCTACAGAGTCAATGCAATCCCTATAAAAATGCCAAAGACACTATTCATAGAAGTAGTAAAAACAATTGTAAAATTCATATGAAACCACAAAGAGATGCAAATGGTCAAGCAGTCCTAAGCAAAAAGAATAAAGCTGGAGGCATCATACAACTTTAATTCAATATATACTACATAAAGCTATAATGACTAAAAGAACATGGTAT
The DNA here is from genome assembly GCA_963574575.1 of Galagoides demidoff. Lineage (NCBI taxonomy): Eukaryota > Metazoa > Chordata > Mammalia > Primates > Galagidae > Galagoides > Galagoides demidoff. The sequence goes on from CAUYQV010121584.1 coordinate 5,183, forward strand.
TGGTGTAAAAACAGACACACAGACCAATGGAAAAGAATAGAGAGCTAAGAAATGAACTTATTTATGTATATGTCAACTGAAATGCAACAAAGGTGCTAAGAACACACAGGCTGAGACTAGAGCATCATTTGAGGCCAGCCAGGCCAATACAGGGAAAATTTGATTCTCAAAAAAGAAAAGAGAGAAAGAATAGCCTCTTCAATAAATGCTGCTGGAAAAGTAGATACCCACCACATGCAGAAGAATCAAAATGGACCCTTACCTCACACTATATGCAAAAGCCAATCTAAAATGGACTAGAAACTGTAAAACTACTAGAATAAAACACAGAGAAAAAGCTACATGACACTGGTCTGGGCAAAATTATTTTTAGATTTGACCCCAAAAGCACAAGCAACAAAGCTAAAAATATGCAAACAGTATTACATCAAAGTAAAGTTTCTTCACAGCAAAGGAAATAACAGTGCACACAAACTACAAACTGGGAGAAAATATGTGCAAACATGTATCTGATAAGGACTTAATATCAAAAATACATAAGGCACTCAACATAACCCAGTATCAAGGAAAAAAACCTCAATTAAAATATGTAAACAGGGCTCATCGCCCCACAGGCTGGAGGGTTGGAACCCGACACAGGCTAGCTAAACAACAATGACAACTCCAACAGTTGGGTGTTGTGGCAGGCACCTGTAGTCCCAGCTACTTGGGAGGCTGAGGCAAAAGATTCCCTTAAGCCCAAGAGTTTGAGGTTGCTGTGAGTTGTGATGCCAGGGCATTCTACCCCAGGGCAACTCTGTCTCAAAAAAAAAAAAAAAAGGAAACAGGCATTCCTCAAAGTAAGACATACAAAAGGCCAATAGCCCATCATGATTAATCCTAAGGGGAATACAAATTAAAACCACAATGAGATTTTATTTCATACTTCTCAGAATAACAAAAAAAAAAAAAAAACAACAACAAAGAGAACAAATGTTGGTGAGGATGTGGACAAAAGAAAAAACCTTGTACACTGTTGGTGGGAATGTAAATTAGTATAGCTATTATGAAAAACCATATGAAGGTTCCTCAAAAAAAAAAAAAAACACCTCACACCTGTAATCCTAGCACCCTGGGAGGTGGGCGGATAGCTTGAGCTCACAAATTTGACACCAGCCTGACCAAAAGCAAGACCTCCTCTCTACTAAAAATAGAAAAACTGAGGCTAGAGGATGGCTTGAGCCTAACAGTTGGAGGTTGCTGTGAGCTATGATGCTACATCACTCTACCTAGGGCAACAGCTTAAGACTTTGTCTCATTAAAAAAAAAAAAAAATACATTTACTGTATGATCCTACACTCATGTGGATTTAGAAATACGGAATTGGGCGGTGCCTGTTGCTCAATGTGGGTAAGGTGCCGGCCCCATATACCGAGGGTTGGGGGTTCAAACCCAGTTTCGGCCCTCAGACATTGTGGCAGGCACCTGTAATCCCAGCTACTCGAGAGGCTGAGGCAACAGAATCGCCTAAGCCCAAGAGTTGGAAGTTGCTATGAGCTGTGTGCCGCCATGGCATTCTACCAAGGGCGATAAAGCAAGACTCTGTCTCTACAAAAAAAAAAAAAAAAGACAAAATCAGTTTGTTAATGAGATGTCTGAACTCCCACATTCACTGAAGCACTATTCATAACAGCCAAGTTATGGAATTAACCTGTCTATTAACAAATGAATAAAGAAAATTCTATATATATATATATATAAAGAATATACGCAATTAACAAAATTGTCTATATATATTCAAACCCATAAAATAAAAAAATCTGAAATAATATGGGTATAACTGGTGAACATTATACTAGGAGAAATAAGCCAGGCATAGAAAAACAAAATATGCACGGTCTCAAAACATGGAATGCAAAATAACTGAAGAGTAGAACTGTGGTTACAAAGGCTGAGGGGTAGGGATGGGAAATGGAAAGAGTCAAAGGGTATAAATTTGAGTTAAGATAGGAGGAACTTTTTCTTAGCTCTACTTTGCTATGACTAATGTAGGTAATGAGAGAGCATTACATATTCCCAAAGTGCTAAGAGTAAACTTCAAATGTTCTCACCACAAAAAAGTCCCAAAACAGTTAAATAAATATTTGAGGTGAATATAATATCTAGCTTAATTTATCTCACATTGTATTCATAAATCATAACATTAGTTTGTATGCCATAAACTTAGGGCGCTGGCCCTATATACTAAGGGCAGCGTGTTCAAACCCAGCCCCTGGCCAAACTGCAACAAAAATATAGTCGGACATTGCAGTAATTATTTATAGCTAAATTAAATGTAGTAATTATTTATAGCTAAATTAAACAATGAGAAAGTAACTGAGTAGGTTTAAAGAGAAAATACTTGTAACATTGTTAAAATATACTTTTCTTGAACAGGAATGGTTCCTTTGTTGAGACAGAGTCTCACTCTGTCAGCCTGGCTTAAGTGCCAGGGCATTATCATAGCTCACAGCAACCTCAAAGAGAGAGTCTCTTGCCTCAGAGTCCCAAGTAAGTAGTTGGGATTACAGGTTCCGCCATGACATCTCATTGACAAAGTGATTTCACGTAATCCTATAATCCTACAACTTTGGGAGGCCAAAGCTGGTGGGGAAAAAGAAAAAAAAAATATATATATATACACACACACACACACACACACACACACACTCTCACTCTTCTCTTCCTGCTTTTCTTTTTCTTTCCTTTGCTGGGACAGTCTTACCCCATCAGTCTGGCTTAAGTGCCATGGCATCATCATAGCTCACAGCAACCTCAAACTCTTGGGCTCAAGCGATTCTCTTACTTCAGACTCCCAATTAGCTGGGATTACAGGTGATGCCATGATACCTGCCTGGCTAGTTTTTCTATTTTTAGTAGAAACAAAATCTCCCTCTTGCTCAGGCTAGTCTCAAACTCCTGAGCTTGAGCAATCTGCCTCAGCCTCCCCGAATGCTAAGATTACAGGCACGAGCCATTGTACCAGGCCCCTATTTTCTTTATAAAAATTGTTAGTCCTTATTAATTGAATACATTAATGAAATCATGACTGACTAAATGAAAAGCTCATTACTTAAAGGCATATATAAAATTCATTTGAAAAGGATGTTTTAAGGAATAATTTAATTACCTGTCCCTATCCCCAAAAACAGCACAACAGAGAAGCTGGTTTTTTCATTCCATTTTGGGGTAGAAAGGAGATATAATAAAGTCAACATTTCAGGCTTAATTCTCTGTCATTTTTCACCAAAGCCAGGAATAATAATATCCCTGCAGAAACTCACCTGTAAGCTAGAAAGGGTTTCTTTAACTTTAATCATGCAGTAATCATAGTATACATTAGACTTCCAGTGGATACTTCCCAATCAATTTAATTTTTAAAAGTTTAATAAACACATTTTAAAATCTTCCCTTTTTGTGGAATAAAATATTAAAAACTCGGCTCAGCACCCGTAGCACAGTGATTACAACACCAGCCACATACACCGAGGCTGGCGGGTACAGACAAGACAAGCCTGAGCTAGCTAAACAATGACAGCTGCAACAAAAAATAGCCAGGCATTGTGGCAGGCGCCTGTAGTCCCAGCTACTTGGGAGGCTGAGGCAAGAGAATCACTTAAGCCCAAGAGTTTTAGATTGCTGTAAGACTCTGTCTCAACAACAACAAGAAATATTAAAAACTCAAAAAGATATCAGATCATGCCCCTTACTTAACTAAGAAGTATTAAGTTTCCCATGGGATTAGAATAAAATCTAAATTTCTTTTTCTGTTTCTTTGGTTTTGGGGATTTGTTTTGTTTTTTTTGAGATAATCTCACTTTGTTGCCCTGGGTGTGGCGACATAATTTACAGCAACCTCAAACTCTTGGGGGCTCAAGCAAGTCTCTCGCCTCACGCTCCCAAGGAGTTGGGACTAAAGGTACCTGCCACAACACCCAACTATTTTTTAGAGACAGAGTCTTGCTTTTGCTCAGGCTGGTCTGGGACTCCTGAGGCTCAAATGATCCATCCACCTTGGCCTCCCAGAGTGCTAGGATTACAAGGTATGCTGTTGTGCCTGGCCTCTACATTTCTTACGCTAGCTGACAATGTCCCAAAGCAGTGGTTCTCAACCTTTCTAATGCCATGGCCCTTTAATACAGTTCCTGTGGGTTGTGACCCACAAGTTGAGAATCGCTGCCCTAAAGGGTTGATTTCTGCATACTCCTTTGACCTTACTACAACCACCTGTCTCTTACTCTATTAAGATTTTACAAGGTGTCCCAAAGGACAACACCCATAGAAGTTGCCGTACCTAGGGAAAAAGAGAAATTGTACCTAAATGTGCCTTCATGTAGAAAATATTTATTACAAAATTTTACAAAGAGGTGTTCAATATGTAGAGAATATTTGTAAAATTCTGTAATAAATATTTTGTAAATGCAGGTACATTTAGCTACAATTTCCCATTTTCCCTATGTTTGATGACTTTTTTTTTTTTTTTTGAGACAGAGCCTCAAGCTCTCACCCGGGGTTTAGTGCTATGGCATCACAGCTCACAGCAACCTCTAACTCCTGGGCTCATGCGAGTCTCCTGCCTCCACCTCCCAAGTAGCTGGGACTATAGGCGCCCGGCTATTTTCTGGTTGTAGCCGTCATTGTTGTTTGGCAGGCCCAGGCTGGATTTGAACCCGCCAGCTCAGTTGTATGTGACTGGTGCTTTAGCCGCTTGAGCCATAGGCACTGAGCCTATTTGATGACTTTTATAGGCTACCTTTGGGACACCCTGTTTTCCTGATTTCTAAAACACACCAAACTCATTCTTATCTCATGGTAGAAGGAAAAAGATAATATAAAAACTTAGGAGAAGGATAACATAAAAACTTATTGAGATAGTTAAAAACAGAATTGAAATAATGTTTGAAACCAAAAAAATGTCAAGAGAAGGAGAAATGAATAGACCATTCCTTGAAGCCATGACTTTATTCTTTGAAGAAAAAAGGTTAGTGTCAGAGAGGTGGAAATATAAGTGTCACTCAAAACACAGACAGACTGCCCTTGGCTTGTATCAATTGTCCTATTACTCAAATATACATTCTTATCCAACCTACATAAACTTTAAAGCTTTAGAAATAAACTTCAAAAGTGAGAACTAGGGGTTGGCATCTGTAACACAGTGGTTACAGTAACAGCCACAACCACTGAGGCTGGCAGGTTCAAACCTTGAACAAGCTTAACACAATGACAACTGCAGCAAAAACATATCTGGGCATTGTGGCGGGCACCTGTAGTCCCAGGTACTTGGGAGACTGAGGCAAGAGAATCACTTAAGTCCTGGAGTTTGAGGTTGCTGTGAGCCATGATGTCACAGTACTCTACCAAGGGCAACATAGTGAGACTATCTCAAAAAAGAAAAGTGAGAACCAGGTGAATATCAATATAGGAAGATGAACAATGAACAAAAAGGACGGACAGTTATTATTTATAAAATCCCATGGCTCGTTGCCTATGGCTCAAGTGGCTAAGGTGCCAGGCACATACACCTAAGGTGGTGGGTTCGAATCCAGTCTGGGCCTGCCAAACAACAATGATGGCTGCAACCAAAAAAGAAGCCGGGCGTTGTGGCAGGCACCTGTGGTCCCAGCTACTTGGGAGGCTAAGGCAGGAGACTCGCTTGAGCCCAGGAGTTGGAGGTTGCTGTGAGCTGTGATGCCACAGCACTCTACCCAGGGGGACAGCTTGAGGCTCTGTCTCAAAAA
>CAUYQV010121590.1:0-22033 GCA_963574575.1 Galagoides demidoff
CTGTGGTCCCAGCTACTTGGGAGGCGGAGGCAGGAGACTCGCTTGAGCCCAGGAGTTGGAGGTTGCTATGAGCTGTGATGCCATGGCACTCTACCCAGGGGGATAGCTTGAGGCTCCGTCTCAAAAAAATTAAAAAAAAAAAAAAAAAGTGCTTGCTCTTGACGATAGTATGTTGCAGTATGTCACTGAGACACCAGGTGGTGCAGTGGGTTTTTTTTAATGAGAAAGCATAGCCAGATACCTCTATGGTCCTTATTCCAAATTTAGTTGCCTTCAGTGATTGCCTGATTTCCTTAGCATTCAGACCCTGCCGGGTTGGGATTTTAAAGCTCCCAAGAATCCTTCAGGGACAGGTCTCACAGTGCCCCCCTAACTCCAGTTCTGTGGGGTGCAGGAGACCCTCAGCCTGTCCCAAGAGTGGAGTTCTGATCCCTGCAGGTGGAATTAAGATGGCCTTGCTTTAGGCCTCTGCTAAGACCGTCTCACGACCTTCCCACAATGGCAGCCCCTGGCCACCAAGACCGTCCTAGTATGGCTGCTTTGCCAGCCACCAAAACCTATGGCAAGTCCACTCCAACCATATTTATATCTGGTTGTTGTGTAATGTTTGAGTCCACCCACTCTTCCAAGCTTTTCACTCAGTGTAAAACTTCCCCCAGCAAGTGAAAACTCCAGAACGGCTTCCTCCCATCCTGGACCCCTGTGGGAGGCCAAGTGATCCCAGCCAGTCACAATCACTTGCCTAATTCATCAGATTTCCACTGCTCTGGATCATATCCTGTATCCTGCTCACCACCTCCTCTCTGTGCTCTCTGACCTGTCTCTGGGTAAGGTCCTTGTGTCAGGTGTGGCTGGCTTCTCTCTTTTTCCCCAGTTGTTCTAGGAGAGCTCAGCTGAACTTTCCTTCTGTTCCACCATCTTGTTCCACCCCTAAGATTCTTGCTTTTAAGAGATTAATCTAGTAGGGAAGGTAAGAAATGTGTATAGTGCTGGGGTGTACTGACAGCTACCTGTCAGGCAGGAGGATCGCTTGAACCCAGAAGTTTGAGAGAAGCTTGGGCAGCACAGTGGGACCCCATCTTGGAAGGTAAATGAAATACACGTAAGCTTCTGTAAAAACAGAGAAAACATGAATAGCCACAGTGAAAGAATGTGCAAAAGGCTAGAATCATACTTTAATTTAACTAGAGAAATGGGGGGCTATTTTTATAATCTTTCAGAAGGGTAACATTCTCTAAGCAACATGAAGTCATAAGGGATTTTACAACATAAAAAGGTAAAATTTCTGGATAGCAAAAGACCTCATTAAGAAAGACTAATAGGGAGAAAATCTATAAACAAAAGGTTAGTATGAAATATTAATATATAAAGATTTCCCACAAAATAATAAGGAAAGATAATCTAGTGGAAAAATAGGGAAAGGACATAAATAGATAATTCATATAATTAATGTAAATATTCAGTAAACAAACTGTTCAACCTTCATAATAATCAAAAAATATAAATAGATATTCTCTTACAAATTGGCTTGATAATGACTTTTAAAAACTAATGTAGCTAGGATATAGAGAAACAGGCTTGCTCATGCACTATTAATGGGAAAGTGAATTGATACAGCCTTTCTAGAGGACAGTTTAGCAATATCCATCAAACATACACATGCATATAGTCTCTTAACCCCTGAGTCATGTATATTTTTGATTTTGATGGTCATTGCTGAATTGTTCTTCAGAGTGGTCTTATCAGTTTACATTCCCAAAGAATCAGTCCTTTAGGAAGAAATATGCAGAAATGGTCATTGTAGTATTTTTTTGTAAGATCCAAAATTTTGAAATATGCTAAATCTTTATTTAGGTAGTTAATTTGTGACTCTATACTGTCAACTAGTATGTTATCATTTAAGATGGCATACGAAAACATTCATCTAATCTTGTTCCCTAGGCTGGTTATGGTGGCTCATGCCTGTAATCCTAGCACTGTGGGAGGCCGAGGTGGGTGGATTGCCTGAGCTAGGAGTTTGAGACCAGCCTGAGCAAGAGTGAGACACTGTCTCTACTAAAAATTGAACAACTAGCCAGGTGTTATTGCGGGCACCTCTAGTCCCAGCTTCTTGGGAGGCTGAGGCAAGAGGATCACTCAATCCAGGAGTCTAAGGTTGTTGTGAGCTATGATGCCACTGCATTCTACCCAGGGGACAGAGTGAGACTCTGTCTTAAAAAACAAATACATAAAATAAAATAATCTTGTTCCCTCCCCAGACTCCTCTGAAAACATACTGAAGCTTTTTTTTTTTTTTTTGAGCACAAACCTATAAGGATGAGAAAAATAAGAGAGGATACTAAATAGCTAAACATGTTATAAGGGGGAATACGGATGGATGGATGGATGAATAGGTAGATGAATCGTAGGTAACTTAATATTCTTTGATAAAGCCAATACTAAGCTGGTAGTGGAGAAATCTAAGAACTAGCCTGATTTATACCACAGATTCCTCAAAAGGCTCAAGATTAGCAAGAAGTGATTGACAGACTTTTATTTTATGCACTGATTGCTTGTTCATATTTAAGAATTTAGAACTCTCAGGGGAGCGTAAGCCAAAATATGACCAGAGATTCTGTTCAGCTTAATTTCTCCTGAAACCGCCATCTAATAGTAGCGTTCTTTCTTTGTACAGCTAAATGTGTGCTTGCTATTCAGTTTTTTTTTTTTTTTTTTAAGAGACAGAGCCTCAAGCTGTCCCCCTGGGTAGAGTGCTGTGGCATAGCTCACAGCAACCTCCAACTCCTGGGCTCAAGCTAGTGTCCTGCCTCTACCTCCCAAGTAGGTGGGACCACAGGCACCCGCCACAACACCTGGCTATTTTTTTTTTTTTTTTTTGGTTGCAGCCATCATTGTTGTTTGGTGGGTCCAGGCTGGATTCGAACTCGCCACCTTAGGTATATGTGCTGGCGCCTTAGCCACTTGAGCCACAGGTGCCGAGCCACTATTCAGTTTTGATATTGTCCTTCACACATTTTTTAGCCTGTCTTCTTGTTAATAAAATAATTAATTTGAGAAATTTTAAAATGTACATGACAAGGGTAAATATTTTTTCTTTTAAAGTATGTTTAATGATATCAGGCATCCACCTGGCTGGTAAAAATCCTGTGTGCAATTTATGTGTCCTCTGGTTTTGAAGTTACACACAGTGTGAACATGTACATATTATTAATAATAATTATTAGAAAGTGCCCCTTTGCATTTTATCACCCAGAAGGTAGGATTACTTTACACATAAATATTTGGGTTAACTATTTTAAGAAATTATCCAATTATATATATATATTTTTTGCAGTTTTTGGCTGGGGCTGGGTTTGAACCTGCTGCCTCGGCATATGGAGCTGGCACCTTACTCCTTTGAGGCCACAGGTGCTGCCCTGCAGTTATCTTAATAACAAAAATAATAACTCTGATAAATCATTTGTCATATTTTAAACACTGATAGTCACTTCAGTTTAACTCATATGTCCTGCAAATGTTCTTTGAAATTTTATCATTGTTGGGATTGACAACTTGTTGAAAGATTTAGTTCGTAGATAGTTTGCAGCTATATTTTAAAGATTATGTTTTTGTTAGGAAAATTATGTTTGTCAGACCATTCTTAACCACTTTACTCACTTTACTGTCATAACTGTTTTTAGAAAAGACCAAATTAAACATCATATTAAACTCCAAAGAAGATTACTATAACTTTGCAGATGTTAATTAAAATATTTGTCATTAGAAAAAAATCGCCCAGACTGTCATTTTTTCAGGTTGTATATTGCCAGGAAACACCTAGAGTTGAAGAGCAATAGAGTTTATAATCATAAAACTAAGACCAACTCAGGGTAGTCATTCCTACCATGTACTTGGATCCTGCTTTAACTTGTCTGATGTACATATCATATAAGAACACTCTTGGATTGGGCATTGTGCCTCATGCTGAACTTCCACACTTTGGGAGGCTACAGTAAGAGGATCACTTAAGACCAGGAGTTCAGGACCAGGCTGGACAACATAGTGAGACCCTATCTCTTAAAAAAAATAGAAAAACTAATGGAGCATGGTAGCGGTGCCTGCAGTCCTAGCTACTCAGGAGGCTGAAGCAAGAGGGTCACTGGAGTCCAGGAGTTTAAGGTTGCAGGGAATTATGATCATTCTGTGCAAAAGAGTGAGACCATGTCTCAAAAAACTGGGCTCAGTGCCTATAACACAGTGGTTATAGCACTGGCCACGTACACCAAGGGTGATGAGTTCGAACCCACCCCAGGCCAGCTAGGCAACAATGACAGGTGCAACAAAAAATAGCCGGGCCTTGTGGTGCATACCTGTATTCTCGGCTACTTGGGAGGCTGGGGCAGGAGAATTGCCGGAACCCAAGAGTTTGAGGTTGCTGTGAGCTGTGATGTCATGGTACTCTACTGAGGGTAGACATAATGAGACTGTCTCAAAAAAAAAAAAAGTCTAACCAGGGAAGTGGGGACTCATAACCACTTATAAAAACTAGCTTCAACCAGCTTGTCAGCTTTCTAGGTCACCTTACATAAACTGGCTCAGTACATTACCATTTGCATTGGAGTTTTAAAATTTCTCAACACTTGCAATCACAATTGTTAAAAGTGAAAGGAAACCCAATTCTAGGAATTAGTGCTCAAATTCTTAGTAAAAACCAACCCCTTCACCTTGAATATTCCTCCCCTCAATTAGTGCGACTTCATAGGAACAAAAACCACTTCCTTTTGGACATCAGCTTTCTTTAGAGAGCATTTCTCTCACTTTTACTTTCAATAAAAGCTTCTTCCTTTGACTTATATAGTGTATCCTAAAAATTCTTTTTTTTTTTTTCATGGTCACCAAAAACCTGAAAAAAACCACCACTTTGAGCATGGTCACATCTCCATGGTGACTGTGATAGGATGTGGAGTGTCAGCCTTGACTTGATTTGTCATATTGTACTTTGAGGCAAACACATTCTTGTGTTTCACCACTTTGCAGTTTCTCAGTGAATTACAGACATAAAACCTTGCTCCATCTGGCTGACTGCAGCTCTTTTTTTTTTGAGACACGGTTTCACTTTGTCACCCTCAGTAGAGTGCCATAGCCTTACAACTAACAACAACCTCAAACTCTTGGGCTTAAGTGATTCTCTTGCCTCAGACTCCCAAGTAGCTGGGGCTACAAGCACCCGCCACAGTGCCTGGCGCTATTTTGTTGTTTGGCAGGCCCAGGCTGGATTCGAACCCACCAGTTCTGGTCTATGTGGCTGGCGCCCTAGCTGCTGAGCGACAGGTGCCGAGCCCTGACTGCAGCTCTTGAAGACCAGCATAATTGAGTCAGATTCACTCATCTGCCAGATGCTGGGTGCTGCTAGCCTAGGGACTGGCAGGGGATGTCCCTGTGTTGTGCAGGAGCCCAGATACTCTTGCTCTAAGTCATGAGAATTCCATGCCTAGCCTCTCCTGCCAGACTTCATTCTTATTTTTCCATATTACTTCCCTGAATTTGGGGACAAGACGCTTACAACTTAATATACTGCCTTGCGAGGCTGGAATACCCTTACACTGCTTGCCTTTTAATGTTAGCCAGTCTCTCCCTGTTTGCTGTGCTCGTGCTGTGTTCCTGCGACAGGATAACTGGAGAAAAGGAAAACTTGGACTATGGTCATGCCTCATCAGAGACTGTATTAAGTGGCACAACCTGAAAAAACGCCACTGGGAGGATGCTAACACTACCATTACTCTTAAGAAGCAGAACACTTTTTCTCTGTTAGTCTTAGGAGAACTAAAATCTTACTTTTCTCAAAGCCATTGATTTGTTACAATTGAAAAAAGAAAGGAATTTTTCAACCCACAGTAACACAGATCACAACATTCATATACAAATTAATGATTCTAATATTCTTTTTTATTAGGCAAAAGAGATTTCACTAGCAGACCTACAGGAGAATTATATTGAGTCATTAAATAAACTAGTGTCTGAAAATCAACAACTACAGAAAGATTTGATGTATACTAAATCTCAGCTGGAGATATCTACTCAGATGTGCAAAAAGCAAAGTAACAGGATCTATAAACCAACACACAGCAGAACAACTGCGTTCAAGAATACAGATTTCAAGTAAAATTTCTTAAAAGTTTATTTAAGATGTATATTGGTGCAAGAAATTTTCATTTCTTTGGAAATAATTTCTGACAAAAATTAAATCTTCATTGGTGGAGTCTGTTTAATTCTGAGGTATGGTGTGCACAGAGTCAAGCTACAGTCAGATCAGGAAATAAAATGGGTAACATTCTCATTACAGCTGTAGTTTTGTGCACTCCAGATTTCTGTACACACAACATCTTTATTTCCCTGAGCCTTTTTGTGCTGCCTCCCACCTCTTCCACCCCACTTGCCCCATAAGTAGAATTTTTTTATAAAAAGCTTCCTTTGTATTTTTTGTCACTGAGTCGTTGGCTGTTACTGTAAAAAGTGAGCATTCAGTGAAAAGCCACCTCACTTCAGCCCCTACTGTGTGGTTTACATGTTTTCATGCCAGAGCCTTTGCCACCCCCTCAGCACGCCCCCCACCCTTCATGAGGTCAAATGCCTTCTCCTGTGCACAGTCCTCTCCCTGTCCCAGACCAACTGTACTCCATAACACTGGCAGCTTGTCTTCCATGATATGCACAGAGTGACCAAAAAATGTATACACATTTTAAGAATGGGAAAAACCGGTATTAAAATTGCAATACTCAATATATACTGATAACAAAAGATGAAAAAAAGCAATTACCACAGGTGCTTAAAGTAGTTACCATCAGTGTCCAGAAGAAGCAGAAGTAGCAGAACTTGTTGCTGTGTGAGCCCTCCCAGATCTTCCCTTGTGCACATCACACCTGGCACCACGTGCCTCAGACTTAGCTTGAAAGCATGCAGTTGTTGGGTGTGCTGGAGATTCTGTTGCACATTCATGCCTCCATCGTCATTGTACTTCCATAACGTTTTCCAGTTTCACATACCACTTCAGAATGGTCTTCCACTCCTCAAACAGCAGTTGTGCTTCTACCATTTTTCTTTCTTTCTTTTTTTTTTGAGATAGAGCCTCAAGCTATCCCCCTGGGTAGAGTGCTGTGGCATCACAGTTCACAGCAGCCTCCAACTCCTGGGCTCAAGCGAGTCTCCTGCCTCAGTCTCCCAAGTAGCTTGGACCACAGGCGCCCGCCACAACTCCTGGCTATTTTTTGGTTGCAGCCGTCATTGTTGTTTGGCGGGCCATTCGAACCTGCCACCTTAGTTGTATGTGGCTGGCGCCTTAGCCACTTGAGCCACAGGTGCCCAGCCCAAGTATACATTTTCTAAAGTATACCCTTGTGAGTTAGCTTGTGTATTTTACAGGTGCCTGCCAGAACGCCTGGCTATTTTTTGGTTGCTGCCATCATTGCTGTTTGATGGGCCCGGGCTGTATTTGAACCCGACAACTCAGGTGTACGTGGCTGGCACCGTAGCCGACTGAGCCACAGGTGCCGAGCCATTCTACCATTTTTCTTGACTGTCCTGTCCGTCACATGGTGATGCCAGCATTAATGTAATTAACACCATCTTTTGAGGGAATGTCATAGCACATATTGTTACCATAATTCAACTTTGAAAAGTAATATATAGCTAACATCTCTTAAAATGTGTATGCATTTTTGGGGTACCACCTGTATTGTGATCATATAAGGGCAGGATGAAAAAATACAGTGGGCTACTCATTTTCTAAAGTTTAGCCTTATGAATTAGCTTGTGTATTTTTTAAGTGAACTTCCTACAACATTTCTATTGGAAAGAGAAAAGTTACTACAATTTTTCATTTGTTTTGTTTTCTAATCTACTATCCAGGCCAACCCATGGCCAGCACAGACATGATGGAATAAAGACTGAACACTACAAAACTGGTCTTCATTCTCCCACAGAACACGCATCGGATAGTATGTCCAGGGCCCTAAGTCCCCAAAGTCCTCCAGTCAGCCCTGGCAGCTCCACCATCTCTTTGCCTTCCTACTTCCTGGCTAAAACTCACTCTTTGCCTTCAGTGATAGATGCAAATGAAGCCAATTTGTCTGACACTGTATCTGGAAGTGTGAATGACCAGGAAGAGTTTATGTCTTCGGTATGGAAACTTTCTGATCTTACTAGTTTATTGATTATTTCAGTTCAATTTCTTTTTTTAGTTTAAAGGTGAAAAGGGTGATTTTTCTTTTCCTACTGGTTTTCTAGCACAAGTACTCTTTTATATTATTATTATGTATTTATGTCTTACGGTTTTGTTTATGAAGGCACGTTCAGCCAAGATTATGTTTCAGAGTACATCCTAGTTCTGAAATAGAAGTTATAGGTATTCATTTGTCTTTAAGCTTAATTGGAAATTCCCTTCCTGCCTTTTTCAGAGAGGCTAAATTTTCCACTGGAATGGTTGGTTTAAGGAATATCTATGAATGCCAAGATAGTCCTAAGCCATAGACAGTGAGGAAGGAGAAGAGGAACTGTTGGAAGGGGGAAGGGAGTAGGCAAAGACGGAGGAAGGCAGGGTCTCTGACCAGCACAGAGCATTGCTCGGGTAGACCAGATGGTGGTCCTGCTGCCATAGGCTGCCATCGACACTTAGCCAGCCCCTTGTTTTTTCCACTGCTGTGCAGACTGGACCGTTGTTTTGCCTTCTACTCTGAAGCACTTGTCTTGGAGCCTTTATGTCCTGTCACCATCTGTGGTCATTTATCTGTGAAAGTGTTAAGTCTCCACTTATATGTAATTTTGAAGTCCAAAGAAGCCCCGATGACTAACTTTCTTCCTAAGTTTAGCAGCAAAACTTTTTTGGCACCAAAACCTTCCCTGACCTGAGCTGATGTGATACTAAGCATAGACATTATTTATCCTACGTATTGTGAGTATGCGTGTGTCTTGCTTCAGAAACATCAGTGTGTTTGATTATGGGATATGATCTCAGATTCCACTAAGGTGATACAGCTGGTCCTCATTCACAGATTTTGTATTTGTGGATTCTCTTACTCCTTAAACTTTATTTGTAACTCCCAAATCGATACTCAGGGCCCTTCACAGTCATTTGTGGGTGTGTGCAGAGTGGCAAAGTGAGTTGCTGACTTGCACATTTCTAGCCAAGGTGGAGCAGGATGGAGCTCTGCCTTCTTCCTCAGTGCTCATATGAGGTGACCAGAGGACAGAGATTGTAGCGGTAGGGGTAGCTCAGCGTAGCACAAGAAGCTCCGCTTGGGCCCTCTGGACAGAGTTTTAATCCCAACTCTGGTTATGGTAGTAGGGTGGCTTCAGGTGAGTCATTTACCAATTCTGAACCTCATGTTTCTTTTGTAAAATGAAGAATGTAGAATCTACCATAATGAACTATATCTAGGATTCGGTATTACAATCTATATTGAGGGGTGTGTGTGTTTATTTCTCCTGGGGCCAGTGATTTCTGTGTTCACTAATTCAGTGTCCAGGGTGAGTTTGTAGGATACAGCTACTGTGGATGAGGAGTGACTGCACATGGCATAACACCACCGACCCCAAGGGTTTCAGATAAGAGACTGTGGACTGGAATTTTTGAGGAGAGAAAATATGATTTTAGCTGGCATCTAACTTACTTTTGGTAAAATTTTTTTGTGCTTTGAAATGAAAGTGACATATTCAAGTTTTTAAAGTAAGTTTGAAGCAATAGACGTTAACTATATTCTCTTCTGGGGTATAGAAGGATATAAATCTGAATTGAGATTTATTTCAGACCAATTTATTTAGGCTAATATTTCAGTCTAATATTTATATTTCAGTCTAATATTATATTTCAGACTAATATATTTATGACACTTTATATTAACATAACTTGAGCCAGAGAGAACTTCATTAATTTTTTTCAGAACTTAACTGAATTTTTTTCTTTTACTACTGTTGTCATTAGGATGAAAATAAAAAAAGATATATATTTTCAGAGGAAAAAAATTACCTTTTAATATTGCTAGTTAGAAAATACCATAAACAGGGTGTCTTAGAAATGTGATATTCTACTTTCCTATACATGGCAACATTTGTTTCTCTTCCAGTGTTCCTTGCCTGTGTCTCCCCTTAGTTCAATAGCTACCAGATTTTTGGAAGAGGAGGAGCTGAGGTCTCACCATATTCTGGAGCGCCTGGATGCTCATATTGAAGAACTAAAAAGAGAGAGTGAAAGGACAGTGAGACAATTCACAGCTCTGAAGTAGCCCTTAAAAAAATGATAAACTTGGAAATAAAAATAAACACCAAAGAGTTACTGTCCTCTGAAGTAGCAGCTCTCTAACAACACTCACATAGAACATTACAAAGAGGATACATGGCGAGCAGTGGTGAAGAAATCTGGAAAACTGATACATTTTCACTGCACTGGTTTGTTTGAAGGACTTCTTCCAGCAATAATCTGTGAGAATAAACCATTTTGATAGACTTTTTTCTCATATGAATATTTATCATAAGGTTATACTTTATCTTGCTGACTTAAATGTGAATAGTTATGTATTAATAAAAGTTTAATGATGCATATTGCAAATACAGTAACTGTAGAAACTTCCTTTAAGGGAAGTGTATGGTAGCAGCATGTTCTAAGGACCAGACTGATCTGGGTTGACAGACTGGTTTTGCTACTAGCCAACAGAGCTGGTTATTTACTGGATTGGTATTCACTTGATAGCCAGTGGGATTGGCAGTGGATAAAGGGGGCTGTGCTGAAGAACCTTGGCAAGGAGCACTCTCTTGTTCAATGTTCAAGTAAAAGAGAGAAGTGTGGGGACGGGGCAGGGGCTGGCTTAAGTATGTAGCTCACCTGGAACATCAGATGGAGATAAATGTTGAGCATCTGAAGTGCTGAGCACAGCTTTAGGTGGGAGACAGAGATGCAGATGTCACCTCGCTGGAGGCATTTGAAACCATGGGAGTGGATAAGGTCCACCAAGAAGGGTGCGGAGAGAGAGAAGAGCAGGATGCTAGCCTGGGCGCCCCAAGGATGCCATCGTTGAGGATCGTGGGAGACAGATCCAGCGAAGGAACACATTGTGCAGTTAGGAGCAAGTGAAGTGATTGCCAGCTCCTGCAGTTCTCTTTTCTGTAAGAACAAATCAATCTCCATTCCATATGCCCTCCATTTTCTACTCTGTGTAAGTATTTGCTCCCATCACCCACACGTTTCTGGAAGGCATTGTCTGCAGTGCCTCATCCCCTTTTCTCTTCCTAACCCTCTTCAACCCCATTTTCGTCCTGTCCTCCAGAGACCTAATCATTCTCTAAGCATCACCTGACACAGTGGGCCTGTCTCTTGGTCTGTGATCTGGTCCTTCTGGTTTCCTCTCTCCCTCGCCAGCCACCCTATCTCATTCTACTTTGGTGGCTTTTCCTCGTCTATCCTCTATGGCCAGGCCCCCAAAGGGTTTGAAATGGGTTTTCGCATTCAACATACTTTACCCTAGGATTTTCCACTCCATTCTGAAGCTCTTAAAACCAGTGACCCCAAAATTCATAAGTAACCCGACCTCTCCCTAGCTGTTGTACTTAGCTACTTAGGAGATATCGTCACTTGGATGCCTGATAAATACCTTCTATTTAGCATTTCTAAGAGAGAACTCTTGATTCTCCCTCTTGTAAAGATTCCAACTCAGGACACAGCAGCATGTTTGCCAGTTGCTAGAAGCTATCCTTAATTCTCTCCTTACCCATATCTCTGTATCTAGTCATTTGAGAAATCCTATCAATTCTGCATCTAAAATCTAAAATCTGTTTCAGACCCATTTCTCCCTCCACTGCCACTATCCTGATCCAGACTGCTTCAGTCTCTCACCTAGATTCAAGGCCTTTACTTGCAGTTTGCCCGGAAAGTTCCCTTCTCTCTTCCCCTGTTCGCAGGCCTGCACTCTGGCATGCCCTGACCACTGCTTCCCAAGCTGCTTCTCCCTGTTTCTCTAGCTTACTGTCCCACCTCTTTCTTTTATACTGTGTTTCCTCGAAAATAAGACCTACCCCCCCAAATAAGCCCTAGCAAGATTTCTATGCATTTGTTAAATAGAAGCCCTACCCCGATAATAAGACCTAGTAATGGGCCATGCATTTCGGTACAGAGCGGTAAGGAAGACTTTGATACCTTTTATCTGCCACAGCTCCTTTCTCTGAGCCATTAGCACTTGTGCGGGTGCGCGTGTGGTAACCGTGCTCGCATCCTCTTGTGCATGTGCAAACAGCTAGGGGAAAAGGAGTTCACACATCACTAGCACCAGCCCCACCAACAAGGTCAGCTCCCCCTGTCAGGTTCCAGAAGAAGATGACTTAACTATATTTGAATAAATGTAGATTGTTGTATTATACTTAATAAAAATAAGACATTCCCTGAAAATAAGCCCTAGAGTGTCTTCTTGAAAAAAAATAAATACAAGACAGTGTCTTATTTTCAGGGGAACACGGTAGTAACAACTCTGAAATTATTTCATAACTTGATTTATGTTTTCATCGTATCTATTTCTACCCTTAAACTCATTGAGAGGCAAGGACTTTGTTTGTCTGATTCATGGTGGGCTCGTTACCCAGCACAAACACAGCACTTAGGAGGGCCTCAGATCGTTGGAACCCATGGGTAAATGTCCTTCCTCTGGGGCACTGCATTGCCTCCTTCATGCTGTAGTAGACGCTGTCCTTTGGATTTACCTTATCTTCTCACATACTGTCACATGCCCCTAAAAAACTCTGTCATTTGGCCACTTCTGCCTGCCTTGACAAAGCTTTCCCTCACCCTCTGCCAGGCTCAGAGAGTTTCTCTTCCTTGCTCTCACAGCACCCTGTATGTGCACCTCTCAAAGCAGTGACCACACTGCTGTCCTCTTATTGTTCTGTCGGGCTGGGCCTTAGCCTGCTGCCAAATGTAATAGATGCTGAGCAGATACTGGGTGGATGGAAATCACTGCTTTTCTGGACTTTGTTGTATTTATCTGTAAAATGGTAATAATATTTAATGAAGTTGAGAGGATTTACTGAAAATGTATTTCTGAAAGTGCTTTGCAGACTCTACAAGCGTTATGCTATGTGGATTGCTATAAGGGGATTTCTGAGTCACAGATGTTCCTCGGCTTCAGCTTCAAATCTGCAGGCAGTGACCTGTTTCTGAAATGTTCATATTATTTGTTGACACGAAGGCACAGTGACAGACCCTGCAGTCACTGGAAATACTTAAATCATTGGGTATTTTCTTAAATCATGCTGTGTTTTCTAAAGTTAAAGTAACTAATTGTCTACGTTTGTCAGAACATTTGATTATAGTTTAATGTCTCAACTTCATTTTTCAAACAGATATTAAAATGTGTTGCAACTAAATTTTAGTTAGTTTCTTAACATTTTACAAAATCCCTTGGTGATTAGGCTACCCGAATGAGATGAAAAGATGAAGGGTCTGCAGTCTGCGTTTGGTCTTTATGGATGGTGTTTGGTTGGGTGAGTTATTTCATTTTCCTTGCCCTGTATTTCCAGTGAATTTTCATCTGGATTCCTATGCAGATTTTAGCTGAAGAGGGCAAATATGAGTTCCCATAGTCAGCTGGACACTGCCTTCCCATGGAGTCTCATATGATCTCAATAAATAGAAGCGGCATTGAGTGTCATTATTCCCATTTGACAGGGAGGGTAGGTGGTTTGTTAAGGGTCCCAAAGTCCTGACTCCAGTAGAGCTTAGGGGTAGAGACTGTGGATTCTGCAGGCAAAAGACCCTGTTCCTATTATGACCATTAGTTAAATTATTAATCTTCTTAAAAACCCTATTTATATTGCACCTATTGCGTAGATAAGAAAACTGATAAGGTTAACTTGCAGTTAACCACTGATGTCTCAGTTTTCTTATCCATACAATAGATGCAATAAAAATAGGGTTTTTATGAAGATTAATAATTTAATCTTTAATTACAAAGATGAATAATGTTAATATTTTTAAAGCACTTAGAAAACTGCCTGGCATACTTTGTACTATGAAAGTATTTTGTTTACTAGAAAAAATACTACAACACTACTTAACACCAAACAATCTTACCTTCTCTCTTATATATACACATAACATCTGGGAAACCACAGCTGAAGATTTTCTGTTTGCAAATTACCCTTGAGTCCAATGCCTAAAAGTTACAGATGGGAAAAATATCCATAAAATAAGCTCTATGTCGGTGAGGACATAAGTTAAGCAAACAGTTGGCAAGAACAGCATTGAAGTGCAGAATGACAAAGGTTATAAAAAGAAATTGTCAGCTTGTCCCAAAACCTTTTGAAATAATAGTCTACAAAAATTCATCAAAAAGAAACAATGGAATCAGGACAAAGGGAAAGTGAGGGCTATAAACATGGGCTCACAAATGAATCCAGTTGTTTGGTCCAGTTTCTAGAGGCCGGCAGCTAATTTACCTCTGAGGAGCAAGAGCAGAGGACAAAACACTTAAAAGTTCTTTATGGTATCCACAAGATCAAAACAGACATAGGTTTAAAAGAAACACAGCTTTTTCTAAGTGTGCGTATAAGCATTTGGTAAGGTGTATTGCACATTAGGAGAGTCCTACAACACTTTAAAACTGGAAATAAAATACCCTGTGTAGCTTCCCTACAGTGCTCTTCACTGTGGCTTGATGGCATCGGGCAGAAGTCCAATTGAGGGGAACCTATTCTGAGAGGGTCCCACCTATGATGGTGTAAAGCTCTTGTGGCCAGGCTTGATCAAAGGGCCAAATTGAGAGGAATGATGGACTGCAAGCCTTTAAAGCAATTCTCTGTGAAAGCTATTTCTCCACAGTGCAATTTTGATAATTTGAACAACAGTTCACACTGTTTTTCTCCGTAGGAACCTAGAATTTGGGAATTTTATGTTGCCCGTTAAGGCCAGGTTCAGTGATTTGACAACCATCTAATCACAAGTAGGTTTGTACTCTTCTTATGAAAAGAAAGAACCTAATCAAGGCAATGATTGAATGGTAGAATGGCCAGGAACTCCCTGATATTAAATGCAAAATATATAAATGTGCATGTGCATGTTTTTCTGGGGAGAGGGTTCATAGTTTTCGTTAGATTCTTAGATATCTGTGAGCTTCACTAAAGGTGATCAAGAACCACAACTTTCAGAACTAGCAGTGATTTTCAACTGGCACATGGTAGCACACTGGTGGCCACTGCCATGAGGGTGACATGGAAATTCTTAAAGATCATTAATTATTTTTTTGAAAGAAGTCCAAAGCACAACAAGTATATATATATCTATATCTATCGATTATCTATCTATCTATCTATATTTTTTTGGAGATAGTCTCAAGCTGTTGCCCTTGGTAGAGTGCTGTAGTGTCACAGCTCATAGCAACCTCAAACACTTGGGCTTAAGTGATTCTCTTGCCTCAGCCTCCCACGTAGCTGGGACTACAAGCGCCTGCCACAACACCCAGCTATTTTGTTGTTGTTTTGGAGTTGTCATTGTTGGTTTAGCTGGCCTGGGCTGGGTTTGAACCCGCCAGCCTTGGTATATGTGGCCAGCATCCTACCCACTGAGCAACAGGTGCTGCCCTATATGTGTATATATATATATATATATATATATTTTTTTTTTTTTTTTTTGATCAATATAACGTAAGTGTGCTGTGGAAGTTTAACTATAGGTTCAAGTGTGCCATGAGATAAAAAAGGTTGAAGAAGGTTGAAGAACCCTGGACTAAAGTCTTCCAGAAAGGTATCCTGTTTCCTGGAGAAAGAAATGAAATTTCATAAGTCCCCCTCTTCCTGCTGGAGCTGAGTTTTAAAGTACAGTTTGAATAGTCATTCAAAATTCAAGTGTTTCAGTAATAAAAAGACAACCCAATTTAGAAGTGGGCAAAGCATCTGAATAGACATTTCTGCAAAGCTGTACAGATGATAATAAGCACATGAAAGATACTCAACATCGTTAGTCATCAGAGAAATGCAAATCAAAACCAAAGTGAGACACTATTACACAAGCATTGTAATAAAAAAAAGGTGAACAATAACAAGGGTCGAGGATGTAGAGACATCGCAATATTCATATGTGGTTGATGGGAATATGAAATAGTGCAGTCACTTCGGAAAAACAGTTTGGCAATTCCTGAAATATTTAAATGTAGCAGGGAGTGGAGAGGAGTGGGGGGAAGGGAGGAGGGAGGTGGGTTGGTAAACTCTTCCTAACAGGCACAGTGTACGCATATATGGCATACCTCCTGGGGGAAGGGCTCAGCTACAAGTTGGACTTTACCTAACAAAGGCAAATAATGTAACCTAATTGTTTGTACCTTCATATTTATCTGAAATTTAAAAAAAAAAACTTGAAGGAGGAAAAAAAAAACAACCCACACACATTGATCTGGCTGGATGCTGCAGCCTGCAGCTGAAGTACTCCTGGGGCCGGGGCTGAAGCAGGAGGACTGCATGATCCCAGGAGTTCAAGTCTAGCTGGGGTGACATAGCAAGACCTATCTCTAATAAGAACCTGCAGAAAATATTTAGAGTTTCCATATTACTCAGCAACTACCATTGTTGGGTATATATACCTGAGCAAAATAAAAACGTTTCAACACAGAGTTGTACACAAATGTTCATAGCAGCATTATCCGTAATTGTCCCCCAATGGAAGCAACCTAAGTGTTTACCACTGATGAATAAACAAAATGTACTCAGGCTTGGCACCTATAGCACAGTGGTTACAGTGCCAGCCACATACATTGAGACTCACGGGTTCAAAACCAGCCCAGGCCTGCTAAACAACAATGACAACTGCAACAACAACAAAAATAGCCGGGCATTGTGGTGGGCACCTGTAGTCCCAGCTACTTGGGAGGCTGAGGCAAGAGAATCACTTAAGCCCAAGAGTTTGAGGTTGCTGTGAGTTGTGACACCACAGCACTCTACCGAGGGCGGCATAGTGATACTCTGTCTCGAAACAAAATGTACTCATGTTAATTGGAAATTAAAAACCCCCCAAAACTGGTATAATCATATAATAGAATGTTACTTGGGAATACAGAGGAATGAAGTATTACCGATGTCCTTACTGATGAGCCTTGAAAACACTGTGCTAAGTGATGGAAGCAAGTCACAAAATTTCACAAATTGTATGATTCCATTTATATGAAATGCTCAGAATAGAGAAATCCGTAGAGACAGAGAGAGATTGGTAGTTGCTAGGGGCTGGTGGTGGGGTGGGGTGTAGATAGGGGAATTGGGGGGTGAGGCATGAAGTGAATGGGGTTTCTTTTTGTGGTTATGGAAATGTTATAAAATGGATTGTGGTGATGATTGCACAGTTCTGAATATAACACAACTAAACCCATTGGATTGTACATTTTAAATGGGTGAATTATATGGCATGTGAATTTCATCTTAATAACTGTTACCAAAAAAAGTCTTTGATGCATGGCAACACCTAAAAAATAAAGTTTATATTCAGAAAACCTCACAGCACTTATAGCACATGCTATTCTAAATTTCCTATTTCCAGCTCTCAGCTCACAGTGAGGGGCCTCAGTGGCACCCCTGTGGAGAGAGCGGACAATCAAGCACCGCCTGTGAATGATGGCTTGGGTGTGGGGCAGGTCAGCACCCAAGATAGTGGGGGTCAGTGGGCCTGAGCCTGCACACTGCTGGGCCTCCTGCTGCCCTGGTGGGAATATGGGTTTGGTGCTGCTGCCTGCGGGGAGCAGCTTCCAGGGCTATGGAGGGTGCAGGCAGCAAAGTCCACTCTTCAGCCCGGCAGTTTCTTGGCTAAGTACATTTTAAGAAGGTGCTGGAGGAATGCTTGGCATTAACCTCAGTGGTGAGGGGAGGGCTGTTTACAGAGAGGGCTATAGACCACTGATGAGGAAATGTGAGAATCTGGACGCGTGCCCTAAGACTGCTTGGCAAGCCTTTCCATGTGTCTGCAAGTATGACGGGGCAGAGTAGAGACATTATTTACCCCTGCTTGCTTTCTTCGGCTTTGAAAACAGATCTGCTAAGGCACCCTTCGACGTGAGTCTGCCCAGGCCTTTTCTGGAATGGCCATTTCTTTGGGAGGCATCCAGTGTAGAAAGGCTCATTGCTAGTCCCAGAGCTCTCCTGATTCTCATGGCACTGGCTTTGGAAGCCCTCAGCGCTACTGGTGGGAAGCTCATGGATTTGCCTTGCCCTATAACATAAACCCAAATGACCACCAGTCCCTGAGCTTCCTGTCATTTAGGACATGTGTTTCAGATCCTCAGCCTAAAGCAAATACCAGGAGCAAGGCCAGTTCCAGTTCGTCCCTTCAGCCATGGTGGAACTCAGCTCTTGGTCCCAACAAGAGCATAAACTCCACCCAACAGGTCTCCATGTAACCCAGTAGGGGTGGCGGCTTGGGGGGGGGGCCCTGTGGCTTCCCCAGTGATTCTCCTCTCCTGCTTGAAGGGCTCCTCAGCCCAGCATGGAGCCTCAGCAGCAGCCTTGTCATGTTAATAAACGCTGGGCCCGAGCAAAGGATGGGAAAGGTTCCAGATTCCTGATGTGTTCAACTTGCCACCTCCTGCATGAGCTACAGCTTATAAACCAAGAAGGAAGGCGTCACCTGGTCTATTTATTTGGCTTCCAAAAGATTTAACATTAACATATTGTTTAACAATACCAAGCAGTTCCAGTTTCTTCCCAGGCTACTAAGTCATTCCTTAAATCTACATTTCTCCAACTGTTTCCCAGAGATCTGAAATGCTTAAAGTATTAATAAATGTTCTTTAAGAACACACCAAAGCAGAATGGGAGACAGCACACCATATCCCCTAGGGCCAGGTCAGCTTCGGATGGAACTGGGAGAGTCCTCTCTCCCTCCCACCGGCCGGGGTCCCTCCCAGGGCTTCCCCTGTTGCTTCCCAAATGGACTAAGAGCTGGCTTTAGGTACTTAACTTTTTTTTTTTTTTTTTTTTACTTATTTTTTTTGTGCCAGGAATTACTCTGGCAGAGTCATAGAGTGGCAAGTCTTGTCACCTACCCTGCTTTTGAAGCAGCAGCGATGTATGAAAATATTTTGAGATGTCTGCAATATATGAAAATAATCTGTGACTCCTATCAGAATAAAGCCAGAGGTCCTGCTC
The DNA here is from genome assembly GCA_963574575.1 of Galagoides demidoff. NCBI lineage: Eukaryota > Metazoa > Chordata > Mammalia > Primates > Galagidae > Galagoides > Galagoides demidoff. The sequence continues at coordinate 19,135 of CAUYQV010121590.1, forward strand.
CCACTACTGTGCTTTATGGCCTGCAATCAAAACAGAAGGAAAGCTAATTTTTAGTCAGAAGTTATTGAAAATAGTGATGTCAGTTTTTTCCATCCAAGTTCATGGAGCCCTCACTTGTATCTTTGGACTCCTTGGGGGTTGTCTGTGGACTCCAGGGGAAGCATTTAGAGGCTTATTTAGGTTCTACTGGTTCCTGGTCACTCTGGTTCCTGTGAACATGCCCTTGTTTGGAGCGGGGAGTACTTATGCTTAGGGTCGGCCATGACTCCAGTGAACTAGTCTTTAACTGGGCTGAGATAACAAATTGACTTATCCAAGAAAGGAATCCTTCTTTATTTCTTCACTCACCAAATACTTCTGGGTATTTTAGAAAACTATTGTTCTTCTAACAATCAGGGCATTCTTCCAGGGTTCTAGGTAGACCCGGCGTCTTGAAAGCCCTCAGCCTTTGGGGAGGCAAGGTCAAACCAAAGAGGGTGAGATCCCCTCTCTTGAGTCTACGTGGTCCCCAGGGGCAGGTCACAGGCCTACTGAGTGATAGGCAGTATCTTGGGTGGGCTGCATGTGATCAAGGAAAAACTGGACCATTCAGACATCTCTTCCCACAGAGCTAAAGAGGGTGTTGCCGTCCATTGTAGACAAGGGACCCACAGCACTGCTGGAGGAGCCAGTGTCCCTCATCCCCCACTTGGCACTGGGGTGAAGGGAGATGGGAGAGAGGGTGGAAGTTGGTGTTTGGGGACCAGACAGACCTTAGGTGAGAGCAACTCTAGATGGCAATCCAGGATTTGTCTTTACGAAACAACCCAATGGTTGCTGAATCTTTCTGGAATCTCAAGACATGTATTTTGTTTACTTGACCTAAAATGAAATACTACAAATAAGGCCAAAAGTGCTCTCTGGCCCTGTGTTAGTTAATTCTGTCCGTCTGCTACTGGCGTGCTCTGCTGCCTCTCACCTCAAACCAGCTATAGGAAGCCTGCTCCAACAAGAAAGTGTTTCTCGTTTTTTTACCACTGGATTGAAAAATGTTTGATTGGATTAAAAATCTATCTGTAGTATTATTAAGAATTTCAATAATTTCCTCTTCAGTGGAAGAAGAGGAATCTCAGTCTTTACACACAATCTATACTGTTAATTTCTGAATTAATGTTATAAAGAAAATGCTAATTTGCAAAGCTTCTCATCAATGAAGACTGAAGAATTTAAAGATATTGTCCTGAAAAGCATCTTAATTTGTTTTTCTTTTACTAAAAACATCTTAATCAGGAATGATATGTAACCATTTCAAACAAGAAGTCCTAGTATGAAAAAGTTAAGGTCATGCAGGAAAGCTCAGGATTTTAATTAGTTTTTTTTGCTAAGATTGTATTAGAAGTTCCCTATGAACTCTATGTCTTTCCTAATACATTTTATTTTTATCATCATAATTACATATTGCAGAGAAAATATTATGAATTTCGTCCCATATAGACTCCCTGAAATTCTTTCCAGTTTACCCTAGAGGGGTGATATTACCGTCTGTACTTTTCACAGGGAAAGTGAAGTCCTGTAAATGTTAGTTCATTGGATGACAGGGCCTGGGTATGGAGGCCTTGGCATGGGTTCTAGGACACAATAGGCCAATCCTTCCTCCTCTTCCTTTATGCATAACTGTACTAAAATATTTCAGCAGCTAGGGCACTGGCCCTTATACCAAGGGTGGCAGGTTCAACCTCGGCCCCGGCCAAACTGCAACAAAAAAATAGCCCGACGTTGTGGCGGGCGCCTGTAGTCCCAGCTACTCAGGAGGCTGAGACAAAGAGAATCGCCTAAGTCCAAGAGCTGGAGGTTACTGTGAGCTGTGATACTATAGCACTCTACCAAGGGCCATAAAGTGAGACTCAGTCTCTAAAAAAAATTTTTTTTTTTGATTAATGGTTAAACATATGGGCAACTCAGATGACAGTTTATTTATTAATTCATTCATCAAACATTAACCAAGCAAGTCCATCATCTTAGAAGACTGAGCTCCTGCTATTCCCTGAAGATGCCAGCACAGGAGACCCAGATGCCAACTCCCTTCCTGCTCCTAGAACCTCTGAAAAGTGTGCATGGTGGGACTGGTAACACACCTGTGCCCTTAGCAATTTGCATGACCAATGCCTGAAGACAGCCCCAGTGCCCACCATGATGAGGCCAAGTGGAATGAATCTCAGCAGGGCTTCAAAGCCAGCTTGCCATTTAGCAGCTGCACGCCCCTGGGCAGTTTCTTCATATGCAGAGTGCGGACTGTGATCCTAACTCATCAAGGCTGTCAAGAAGCCAGGTGAGATGCTGAATTGGGCAGAGAATTGAAAAGCTGTGATGGACCCTGCAGGTAACATCAGGTGCCCCCCTCCCACCCGCCACAAGAGGGCAGCTGTAGGAAGCTTCTGGGCGAGCAGCTGACCCTGGCCTTGGGGTCTGGGAGACAGGCGAGGGGAGGGCCGAGTGACTGGAAAGCCAGCCCATCCATAGGGAGGAGCTGAAACAGCTCCCTGTGGAGGTGTTCACAGGCTTCTCCGGAATAGCTGGCCGGTGAAGTTTTTAATGCCATTTTCCTGATTTTTAAATGTTAACACCAATTATTACCCTGCAGGCTGAACAGTGAAGTTTGCACCTCTCCCCACACCTGTGTCAAGGAAATAAAGATGGCTCGGTGCCTGTGGCTCAATCGGCTAAGGCGCCAGCCACGTACAACCTAAGGTAGCGGGTTCAAATCCCCAGCCAGGGCCCGCCAAACAACAATGATGGCTGCAACCAAAAAATGGCTGGGCGTTGTGGCGGGCACCTGTGGTCCCAGCTACTTGGGAGGCAGAGGCAGGAGACTCACTTGAGCCCAGGAGTTGGAGGTTGCTATGAGCTGTGATGCCATGGC
>CAUYQV010121592.1:0-41536 GCA_963574575.1 Galagoides demidoff
GCGGGCGCCTGTGGTCCCAGCACTTGGGAGGCAGAGGCAGGAGACTCGCTTGAGCCCAGGAGTTGGAGGTTGCTGTGAGCAGTGAAGCCATGGCACTCTACCCAGGGGGACAGCTTGAGGCTCTGTCTCAAAAAAAAAAAAAAAAAAAAAAAAAGATATACACCTTTTATTTATTTATTTTTGCAGTTTTTGGCTGGGGCTGGGTTTGAACCCATCACCTCTGGCATATGGGGCTGGTGCCCTACTCCTTTGAGCCACAGGCACTGCCCTTATTTTATTTATTTATTTATTTTGGTTTTTTTGCATTTTTTTGGCCAGGGCTGGATTTGAACTTGCCACCTCTGGCAAATGGGGCTGGTGCCCTCCCTACTCCTTTGAGCCACAGCGCCACCTACATTTAGCTTTTTAGATTAGTACTGACAGAGCACAGAGAGACTGTCACACAGACACTACGGGAAGGGTTCAGAAATTGAAGCTAGGTATTAGATCTATCTGTTCGGGTAGGACAGGTCCTGGGGTGGGGTGAAATGATGGCAAGATCTTACCAATGATGAAACAGAGATTTGGACCTACTATGAGGTAGCCCAAGGATGGATGGGTTATCATGGGAGGGGAACCAGTAGCTTTACCAGGAGAGGAAGAGAGAACTGAGCTGGCATGTCAGCACGGTCAGCCCCCTTGGTAATAATGCTCTGCACTGCCTCAGGACTCTGCAGAGAACCCCCACCAGCAAGAAGGCTCTCATTTGTGGCCCCTTGATCTTGGACTTCTCAGTCTCCAGAACTGTATGAAAGAAATGCCAGTTTCACATATTCTGTTATAAGCAACAGAAAACAGGCTAAAATAAATGTCCCGGTCTTAGGGTTAAGGTTGGGGGTTGGACTTCAGGATTTGGTCCTACTTCTTGTTGGATGATTTTTAGATTGTTCCTTGGTGAGATTAAGCCTGGGTGACTTAAGATACAGTGTGGGAGCCTAGGGAATCAATGCTCACAGGCGGTGTCCCCAGCCAGCCCAACAGTGGAGGAGACACAACACTTGACCCATGGGATGAGGCAGGCATGCGGTAGGGTGGATGAGTCTGAGGCCCCTGATCTACTTAATATGTTGAACTTGGTCTGGTCCAAGAAATGGGATGAGGTTGGGCATTGAGCATCCAGAGAAAAACCAGTGGAGCTTTGGGCAGCAGTTGTAATGAGAGAGAAAAAGGAAAGGGAAGTGGACAGGGAAATGGGACAGAGAGAGATATCACCTTCCTAAACAGCCAACAATGGGAAACATGGAAACGAAGGAATCAGAAAATGTTTTTTCCTCTCTTCCACCTCAACAAATGCTTGTTGAATTGAATTGTCATGGCTCACACCTGTAATTGTAGCACTCTGGGAGGCTGAGATGGATGGATTGCCTGAGCTCAGGAGTGTGAAACCAGCTTGGGCAAGAGCAAGACCCCGTCTCTAAAAATAGCTGGTCTTTGTGGTGAGTACCCAGGAGGATGAGGCAAGAGAATCACTTGAGCCCAAGAGTTTGAGGTTGCTGTGAGCTGTGATGCCACAGCATTCTTCTGAGGGTGACAAAGTGAGACTCTGTCTCAAAAAAAAAAAAAAAAAAAAAGAGAGAGAGAGAGAGAGAGAATTGTTATACTCATCAGCTAACCTAGAAACCAGGCTAGAAATTGAGAAATATGCCTATTATAAGATTAATTAGGCAGTGAAAAAGCTGTCAGAAGCAATTGTGGTAGAACCATCTCTAAGATAGCTGAGAATAAAGTAGACAACTATTGCTTTATATGATTTGGGAGCATCTCCAGCTCAAGGGTGAGATTAGAGATTCACAGCTGCCTCCTGAATGATGAAGCAGAGAAGCAGAGAAGCAGAGCCAAGAACTACGATTTGGACAAATGACATCTGAACGGAGCAGCACCGATTTGGCAAGATTCCTTCTCTTCTGTTGATTACAATTACTGCACTTTGGCTTTTGTGAGGGAAGAGTGGTTTACTTTCTTTTTTGAAAAGTACACCCACACACTTAGACACACACAGGAAATGAGAAATAGCTTTATCCAGGTCACCAAGAAGGAAAAGATCAAAAATGAATTTTTTGGTTGAATTATTAATAATAAAATAATTGTTTTTATTCCATTTTACTTTTTAAACGTGGCTCTAGAATGGTTGAAAATATGACAATTTAATTTATAACTACCGTAGTCATAATTGTTTTAGATCAAAATAAGTTATTAGAATTGAAGGGGAATTAAAAGACTTTTACACTATAAATCATTGAAATTCTCATTAATCTTCTCTCTTTGAAAATATAATACTTTAATTAATAAAACATTGCTCAGGCTTGGTGCCTGTAGCTCAGTGGCTAGGGCACCAGCCACATACACTGGAACTGGTGAGTTCAATCCCAGCCCTGGCCTGTCAAACAACAATGACAACTATAACCAAAAAATACCCGGGTGTTGTGGCAGGCACCTGTAGTCCCAGCTACTTGGGAGGCTGCAGCTAGAGAATGGATTAAGCCCAAGAGTTTGAGGTTGCTGTGAGCTGTGATGCCACAGCACTCTACTGAGGGTGACATAGTGAAACTCTAAAAAAAAAAAAAAATAATAATACATTGCTCAGTATTCTTGTCGTATTTTCTTTAAAGAAATGCTTTAATCCGTCAAAGGTCTTATTCTACGTCCTGGAAATACTTCCCTCTAGTGGAATTAAGATATTATCATTCCCAAAGTGAATTAAGTAGCACTTATAGCGTAATAAGTATAACAATAAAACACATAATAATCTACAATGTTAATTCTCTTACATGGAGAGAATTACTCTGTTCATGATTGTCACATGATACATATGCATAATATACTTTTTCATTTAATGATACTACTTATTTATGCCCTTCTCTCATATGAAGACTCATCTGTTAGATTATAAATATTTTAAATAAATGTACTTGCTCCTCCAAATCTGACTAAAGATTCAACACACCTGCTTAAAGGAAAAATTGTTTTATATAAATAAATATATCATTCTTGGCGATTTTTCCCACTTGAGATGTAAATTCTAGTAATATTCTGATTTATAGTTATATTTTTCCCTAGTTGCCGTATATATATGTTTGAAAGGCAATATTATACTAGTAAATATAAATTCATATTTTGATTTACAAAAGCAGTATAGTAAAAGTCTTCTTCTTCTTTTTTTTTTTTTTTAGAGACAGAATCTCACTTTATCACCCTTGGTAGAGTGCCATGGTGTCACACAGCTCACAGCAACCTCCAATTCCTGGGTTTAGGTGATTCTCTCTTGCCTCAGCCTCCTGAATAGCTGGGCCTACAGGCGCCTGCCACAACGCCTGGCTATTTTTTGTTGCAGTTTGGCTGGGGCCGGGTTTGAACCCGCCACCCTCGCTATATGAGGCCGGAGCCTTACCAACTGAGCCACAAGCGCCGCCCTGCCTTCCTATTTTAATTGAAGGATTCAATACAGTATTGTCAGCTTTAAAAAATGTTACAGCATGTTACAACTCGCAACAAGCAAACAAATGTAATAACAGAGAACAAATAGAGCAGATAAACAGAGTGGGTAAGTTCTGTTGTTTTGGGAAATGTGAATTGCTTAGCTTTGATGCATATAAAACATTTGAATATTTGTTTAAATAAATAGATATAACTAAGAGGGCTGGATCAAGTTAGTAATCTTAAGAAGAATTTATGGCCTTCTGCCAGGGGAAGAAGGCCATTCACCATTCCCTTGGTGAATCTGCCGAATCTTGTAGGCAATGAAATGACCAGGCTCACTTAGAGTGGACTAAGAGAAGGGTCACTTGGAAGGGATGGGAGGTGACCTGGTGTCCTGGCTCTCCCTGTCACTGTCAATGTAAACTACCCAGAATCTAAGTGGAGTTAACATTTGTCTCTGAAACAATAATGGCCTGGGTGGTCCTTGTGTTTCACTCCAGCGTTTCAGCCCAGGGTAAGCCTGCAGAGTCTCACTCTGCTGAGCTGAAGTGGCCCCCTCAGCCACGGTCTCACGAGACAGAAAGTGTCAAACACATCAGCGGGGAAGAGAAAGGCTGTTATTTTCCCTCCTCTTTCCCAGCCCTAGGATGATATGCAAAGACTAAAAAAATTAAGGGAGTCAGGGCCTGAGAGAGAGAGAGGAGAAGCTGGAGGGGGAGGGAGGGAGAGAGGGCGGGGCGGACACGGAGCCCAGGAGGCAGCAGGCCGGTCCAGAGGCCACCAGAACCAGTCCCTCCTGTTGTGGCATCCTGACCACCTCTGAGGGGCAAGGCGGGGCACAGCGCAGGAGAAGGGCGGGGCCTGGCTGACCCCATTCCAGGTGCCCGGGAGACGTGGAGCCGGAGCGCACTCCGCCTCTGCTCCACCCTCCTCTGAGCTCCCGCCTTGCCTCTCCCTGTCCTGGCTCCGTCCCTGCCCTGGGATCCAGTTAGTGTCTGTGTGGCTGCAAGCCTCTGCCTTCCCTGACCTCCCTGGGTTGGCCTCAGGCCCCTCCTTGGGTTGCTTAGTGCCCAGGGCTCCTTGGCTGCAGCCTGGGAAAGTAAGCACAGGCTGAGAGACCACGACCCCACGAGAGGCTGTGGCCCCACTGCTGACTGTTGGCACAGCCAGGGAGGCTGCAGACACCCTCTCCTCGCATACCTCAGGGAATTTATTTTTTGCCCCAATTCTGAATGCCACCACAAATCATTTCCTGGACTTCAACAGACATCACAGGATATTTAATTGCACTATGCTTAAAGAATTATTTTTATTTTAAATTACAGAAGGCATAGATATTAAAGGACAAATATAGGAAGCAGCTTGAAACCCTAACCAGGGCCAGTGACTGCCTTTATCAGGTGTATTTTTACTTTTCCTGTTATAAACTGTTTCTCATAGAGAAGAACGTGAAACCAATTTAAAAGTAAGCATACAACACAGTAAGCCATGTTTTAAAAAAAATTATATTTGAACTTTTTATTTCAACATTTATTCAATTTTATTTCTTATTTCTGATGCTTTTCTTGATACTATGTTATTTTGAGTTAGAAAGCATTCTGTATGAATTTCTCTACCTACTTTGAGCGTGTTCTAATGAAATATAAAATGTGAGCTAATAATCTCATCATGTCCTTTTTCTTACTGTTTTCTATAAGTTTAAAAAGAATTTTTTAATTGTGGTAAAATACACAAAATTTACCATCTGAAGTATTTTTCATGATTCAGGTGAACAGTGGCAAGTACATTGATATTGTATGACCAGTCTCCAGAACCCTTTCTTGTACTAAGTAATTTTTTTACTCTTAATATATGGCATTACTTAAGCAAATGGCATTTGGAGTGGGGAAGAGGATTTATTTCACAAGAAAATATCTTTCACTACCAACCCTTAGCATCTTATAAGTTGTAACGAGAAATGTACTGTCCAAGGCCTGGCAGCTAACGAAGCTCTCTCCCTCCCATGACTGAGGACATCTTCTACTTTCCTGCCCTACAGACAAGTAAGGGCGTGAGCAATGTCTTTCCAATGAATGAATGAATGCACTTAAGGTGAGTCCACGTCTCTATTTCCCACCTTGGGGAAAACATTTAAGGCAATATAATAATAAGGTCAGGACTTTCTGTGCAAACACCTAGATATTAAGAAGTAACTACTGATAAAATAATAACAACTCAAGATGTCTTACAATAGAAAATGATATAAATGCTTTTTATGAGAATGAACCCATAATTCCAGATATTGAGGTTCATGTTACTTTGTATGCCTCCAAGTTAAGGCATAGGTGTGGAAAAGGACAAAGGTCAGACAAAGGTCAGACAACGAGGAAGAGGAAGAGGAAGAACACCCAAGGCAGCAAAGAGCAAAGATTGAAGCCCATTCATTGAGAGTCATTATTTGTTATGGTGCTTTGATATAGTTTCATATTATATGTGGTATATATGATTTTTTCCATATTATGTGATATATAAAAATAGATCATATAAGTTAACTTATATATCATTTAATATAATGATGTCATATAGAAAATTTTCATACATAAAAACATAATATGTTACATACATTTGATATATATTTTATATATGACATATGATGTATAAGATATAAGTTTTTTTTAAGCATGTGTTTTTCAATCAGACAGGGGTTATCTTTCAGTGCTTTAATTCTTTAAAGTTTAGTTTGCAGAGCCAAACATTGGAAACAAAGCTTTACCTTTTTCCACATTCCAGTCTCTGTGGGGAAAGGACCAGATGCCTCCCTGGGGGTGCAAAGGAACTGGGACTCCCCGCAGAGCAGTGCGCCTTCCTGGGACTCCCCAGCCACGGGGCCTCCATCTGCTGCCTCCAGAGCTCTGTGAACAGTGGAAACAGCCATGTCAATAAACTGTGAAGGGCAGCGCTGTGGCTCAAAGGAATAGGGCGCTGGGCCCATATACCGGAGGTGGTGGATTCAAACCCAGCCCCGGCTGAAAACTGCAAAATAAATAAATAAATAAAATTAAATTTAAAAAAAAACAAAACTGTGAAGACTCTGGAAAGCCCAAGAAACCCAAAGGTGTATTTCTCTGTGTATATTTCCAGTCAGCCCAAATAACAAAGCATTCTTCAAAACCTATACAGCATTGTAGATAATTCCGTACTCTTGTAGCAAATATATAAACAAACCTTGATGAGCTCACCAGGTGGCTAACTTTGAATCCTTTCAAACCCTATACAGAAAACAACGGACAGCTAGGCAGACTGATAACCTCATGGATAGATAGATAATCCAGTTTCAGGTTTTGGCTTCAGTTTGCTCTACTGTCATGGCTCTTAAAGAAATTACAAAAATGGAACAACAAAAAGAAATGACAAAAAAAATTGTTAAGTTTTCCCCACATTGTAAATACAGTGAGAATTGAATCCCAGTTAGGGGAAGGCTCTAGCCTACGCCAGGGAAAAGGGCTGTTCCCAGGATGATGGTATTTATTAGACTTAAAAGAATGGAAACTAAGGAAGGCAGAAAATGTTTCCCAGCAAACTCTGGCGGTTGCCTGCCCTGAACCATCTCCTTTTTCTGAACCTACCATTTTTCCTTCCCCCCAACACACACACACATTTTCTTTACTAATAACCCTGATTTTGTTCAGCTATGCACACACCATATGTCTCAGGGGAAGCTGCTTCCAGCCCTGGTTGTAAATGGCCTCCATCCCCTCACCAGTAACTGAGTTAGACAAGTGCCCTTACTATCTCTTGCTGATATTACCACATTGACTATGTCTCCCTGAGCCTCTGGAGTGTTTATACTTTGCCCTAATTATCTGGCACAGTTCTAACCAATGAGATGCGAGGAGTGTCTGCTGAAGGAATCGGGGAAAGGTCTTTCTCTTAAAAGAAGGTTTACAGGAAGAAATAGTTCCTCTTCCCTGAAAACCAGTGCCATGTCCACATATGAAGAATATGATAGGCTTCCTGGGACCACAAGTGCATTAGCTCACAGTTGCAAACCAATTAGGGGAAGCCAGGCCAGGGACATTTGAAAACAAACTGTCCCTGCCCCCCCCTCATTGGGATGCAACTGTTTTTTTTGTTGTTGTTTGTTTGTTTGAGATAGAGCCTTAAGCTGTCCCCCTGGGTAGAGTGCTATGGCATCATAGCTCACAGCAACCTCCAACTCCTGGGCTCAAGTGATTCTCTTGCTTCCACCTCCCAAGTAACTGGGACTATAGGCACCTGCCACAACGCCCAGCTATTTTTTGGTTGCAGCTGTCATTGTTTGGCAGGCCTGGGCGAGATTCGAACCCGCCAGCTCAGTTGTATGTGGCTGGCACCTTAGTTGCTTGAGCCACAGGCGCTGAGCTGGTATGCAACTGTTATTAAGGAGACTAGATTGAAGAGAAAGCAGGGCAGAAATGTGAGAGCAACTTGAGTCTCAGAATACATTACCAAGCAGCTGAATGAACCAATCCTAGACCTGCCCTATCTCTAGAGATTTTGTGTTAGATAATAAATGCCCTATCCTTCAGTGCATTTTGAGTTGGGGTGCTCTCTGTTATCTGTAGCGGAGCCTTATAATTCATCTGAGCATTGGCAGATTTCTTAAGCATAGGAATAAAAATACCTGGAGCTTTGAATAAAGAATGCCAATGAAGCAGAAAGGGAACTAAAAATTCACGACCTCAGTATTTCACAGAAGAAATAGAAGCTTTTGTGGGATTTCTACAATGTGCCAAGGATAAAAAATAAATAGGAAAAAGCACTAATACTTTGGAGGGGCAGGAAGGTATAAATCAGTAAGGTAATATTAGCAAGGGAGATCATATATTGGTAGAGTTTGGTAACGCTATCATGCATATCTCTGTTTTAAAAAAATATCATTCTTTGCACTATATAAAATGTGAGGACATATTAGTAATATAATTCTTTTTGTCTTCCTCCCAGTTTTGTACTGAAAAAGTAATGCTTGTCCTCCTGATTTGGGGGAGAAAGTAACTCAATTTAGCCTACTATCTAGGAGTCAATTCTATAAGCTGGGGGTCATGATCTTCCAGATTCAGAAAAAACATGACACCAGGGTTGGGGGGGGCTAGGGTTAGTTTATCAATAGCCAGAGGAGGAAATGCCTAGGACAAGTAGTCCCAGGGAAGGTCCTGGCTTCACCATAATTCCGAAACAGGAAATGCTGAGTGTTTGTGGCACACTAATAACCCCTGCCTCCCTTGGACAGGAGGAGAAGGCGAGGTGTTGGCTGGCTTCTCTTTGCTTGTGATCCAGATCCAGGCACCTGACCACAGATGCCATTATTTCAGTTTGCTCCAGGACTCGATCTGGGGGGAGGCAAGGCCACTGGGCTGCGTGGGCTGTGAGGGTTTCACCAGCAGAGCACAGCTCCGGGGCAGCTCCTCCCCCAACCCTGGATGCCAGGCCATCCTGGGATCATTATTCCTTCCCCCCAGGAGAGTCAGCCGTCTGCTCACAGCAAACTTACTGGATCAGTTTGCCTTCTGAAACAACCTTCACAAGATACTACACAGAAAAAATAGACTTGGAATCACGCTGAAGGGTCTCTAGGTTCTACCTGAACTTTGTAACAATAACTAGTGCTCATTCTTTCAGCATTTTTTAGGTATTTCACTACACATGTCCCATATCAAAGCACACAAAGACAAGCAAACCCACTCCCCCACTCAAGGATATTCAGGCCTAGTACACATAGTGGCTCATGGATTGGGCAGCAATATTTTCAATTCTGAATAATGATTACACAGTGAATTAAACACAGGTGAGTCTCCCTAGCTTCAAAGGCAACCTTAATAAATGTTTGCAACAGGCTAAGGCCATCGTGAAGATGGCTAATTTTTCTTTCCAAATAGTACATTTTAATTTCACTCCTGATGAGTAGGCTGTAGGTGGTCATAAGAAAGTCCACAATTGTTCCCTGGTGAGAAATTTAAGATTTGTAAATGGAAGTACAGTTTCCTTTGGGAATAGTCACTATTGGCCACTTACTGTTTTTTTTTTTTCAAACAGTGTTTCAATATGTCACCCTTAGTAGAGTGTGATAGCATCACAGCAACCTCAAACTCTTGGGCTTAAGCGATTCTCCTGCCTCAGCCTCCCAGTAGCTGGGACTACAGGCACCCACCAGAAGGCCTGGCTATTTTTTGTTGCAGTTGTCTTTGTTGATTTCAACTGGCCAGGCCAGATTTGAACCCGCCAGCCTCAGTGTATGTGGCTGGTGCTGTAACCACTGTACTATGGGTGCCAAGACTATTGATCACTTATTAAGGACAATAACTTCTTGGGTAAATAAAGCAAAATAAAATCCCTAAATGACGTCATATTGGTCTGGAGTGTTAACGGAGGATAATTTATCAATTCCCTAATCATAATCTTCTGTACTGCCCCCTTTTAGGATAGATATTACACTGCCTAACTGAGAGTTCCAGTGCTGTACTTGGTTTTACTCAGACTTATAAACAAACGGGGCATTTGACAGTTCATTTAATTATTCTTTATGTTTACTTTTTATTTGGTTTACTTTAAAAATCCAGATTGCGGGCAGTGCCTATGGCTCAGTGAGTAGGGTGCTGGCCCCATATACTGAGGGTGGGGGGTTCAAACCTGGCCCCAGTCGAACTGCAACAAAAAAATAGCTGGGCGTTCTGGCGGCACCTGTAGTCCCAGCTACTTGGGAGGCTGAGGCAAGAGAATCGCCTAAACCCAGGAGTTGGAGGTTGCTGTGAGCTGTGACACCACAGCACTCTACAATGGGCAATAAAGTGAGACTTTGTCTCAACAAAAAAATAAATAAATAAATAATTAAAAACCAGATTACCATAAGAGGGACTTTACCTAATGCAATCAGTGCAACCTAATTCTTCATACCCTCAATAAATCCCAAACAATAAAAAAGGAAAAAACAAAAACCCAAAACAACAACAACAAAAAAAAAACAGATTGCCCTTCTCACTGGAGATTAAGTTTGAGCAAAATTATGGCAAGATTGTTTTCCTTTTTCTTTATAAAAGTATTTATTTATTTATTTATTATTTATTATTAGTATTGTTTTTTGAGACAGTCACTGTCTTCCTGGGTAGAGTGCTCTGGCATCATAGCTCACAGCAACCTCAAACTCCTATGCTCAAGTGATCTTCTTGCTTCAGCCTCCCAAGGTGCCTGCCAAAAGGCCTGGCTACTTTTTTTCTATTTTTTTAGTAGAGATGGGGTGGGTGGTGGTGGTGGTGGTGCCTATCTCACCCTTGCTCAGGTTGGTCTTCAACGTCGGAGCTCAGGTGATCCACCCTCCCCGGCCTCCAGGAGTGCTAGGGTGACAGGTGTCAGCCACCACGCCTGGCCCTGTTTTCTTTTTTCTAAGTTAAAAGAGCTACATGCTGATTCTCAGACAAATCTAAGTTTTGTAATATCCGAAGCTTATATAATTTGAGGAGCTCTCATTAATAAAAAGGGCAAAATATCTCACTTTTTCAAAATTTACAGTGCTAGGGACTCTCTACAGTCCCTGTAAGCTTAACTTCAAGTTTTCCTAATGTTGGTCTATCCCATCAGGTTGTATCTCAAGCATTTTGACATGTGTAATCCAATATAATGCAAGTCAAATAAAAGTTAAATAAGTTTCTTTATCCAATAATTCTTGCTTTAGAGATACTGTAGATGCAAAATAATAAAATGTGGCATAAAAATAAACGTCTAGTTTTAGTGGCAGGGTATGAATTGATGCTGTACTGCCATCTATTGTCTGTCCAAAGAATTATTACTGTGTTGTACTGAGCCTCAGATGTGATTTGAAAATTACCAAAAGATGCCTCTTTCTGCCTTGAGTTACTATATTTCCTCAAGAGAGCTTAAAACACCAGGTACTACAGCTACTCTTCTGAATTAAAACATTGCTTGTAAGCCTGCATAGGTTTCCTGGCTACAAAGGAAGGAGAAAACTTAACTCACCAACAAACAGGGCTAATAGTCTGTCTGCATAGTATTTCCTTACTGAAATGCTAGAGAGCAAGTATTTACTGAGCAACCTCTATCCTGCTGACATTACACACTGTATTAGATTACGGGCACACACCGTCAGATAATTCTAGCCCCGAAAAGGCCCCTAGTGTAGTCACCATGTTGCAGATTTGAAGAGACATTGTCCCTGAGAAAACTATGTGACTGACAGAGCATTGAGCCTGCTGGTGACTCCTGTGCCTGCAACTGGAAGCCAGGTTCTTACACCCAGGCTTACAAAGAGGCATCCACTGACCATGTGAGGACGGAGCCATGTAAATCTGTCCCATCTCTAGAAAAAGGAAAAATCCCCAAACTCTATAGCTCTTGCACAACCAAAGCTTTGAGATTTACAGAATAGGTTTTCCTTTCTGAAGCAATGTTACCTTCAAATTTATATTTTTCTCAGTTGAATAAAGGATGAAATGTAGCAATGTATACACATGAATTTCAGCCATACCAGCCTGTCCATTAGCTGTGTGATCTTGAGCTCACCATTTAACTCCTCTAAGCCTCCGTTTCCTCATCGGTAAAATGAGGGTAATAAAGTATTATGAGAATTAAATTAGGTAAAAGTCATAAAATGCTTAGCCTGGAACTGGCACATAGGAGGTGCTCAGTGAGTATCAGCTATTTGAGTTGTGCATATGGATGTCACTTGACAGTTCCTGAATCATGTAAGGGATCATGTGGATGGTACTTGGAGTTAGCGTACTTATCAAGCTCAAACATGAAATGATATAGGAATGACAATGAGTTGGAAGGTATCTTAGAGGTAATCTAATGACCCAACCATCTTGTTTTGCAGATGAGTTCATTGAGGCCCAGAGGTACTCATTGTTCAAGGTCACATGGCCAATTACTAATAGCGGTAGAGAACCTACCCAACTCCTAGTTCAGAGACTAATTTCAAATGCTCGGCAGCTGAGTTTTGTGATCACAAAATTCTCAGTTGAGTGGGAAAATGATTTTCTATGTTCATTCAAGTTTAAAAATACAAAACATCCTCAAAGTTTTAGCTATATAAAGAATACATGATTCATTCAAGCATTTAGTGGCAGCAAAGTGTACTAGAGTGCAGAAACTCTGCCATCTAGTGGTTGCACAAGAATATCACTCTATTCAACTTTTTTGGTGGTGAGTTAGGCAGTGTACCCTTACCCTAGGCCAATTTCCTCCCAAAATTTTCATAATGATTTTGTAGAAAATAACACTCCTTGGTCAGCCTCTACTCTGAAGTTTTGAAAGGCAGCGTCAAGTCCGGGAGCCATCTCCTAATGTGCTGGGTGGTGCAGAATGTCTAAGCTCTCCCTGCATCTGACCCATGGAATGAAAAATAATCTCCCCAACAAAGTCTGGGGCCCTTTGCCCTAATTCTTCCATCTTGTGACATCTAGGCTTTGGGTGCTACAGAGTCTGCGAAGTTAAACAAGCTATCTCAGCACCAATAAAACGTGGGTATGTTGATTTGGGTCCTTTGGGATCACTCCACATGGTTAACAGAACACCAGGCTGAGCTCAACAAGGCTCAGTAAGGTTTATTAGCACTGGTCCCAGAGGAAGGAATGATCTCATTCTGGGCAGGAGCACAGAGAAGCAGAAGCGAAGGGTTCCCCCAAGCAACCAGGGGAACCGTTGCCCGTCGTAACCCTGGAGAACTGAGGAAGTGAGGTCTGTGCCTCGAGGAAGGGCTCAGGTTCCTTGGAGTCTCAGGTTTCACGCACGCTTGCACACGCTCTCATTCAGAGGGGCCGAAGATGGTGGCATTTTTTATTTTCAGCTTCTCTTAGTAACATTCAAGTTGGACAAGTTTAGTTTTCATTTATTAAAATACAAGAGAAGGCTTTTCAGTTGCTGAAATTTTCCTTTTAAGGGGACCCAGATTCCTATAATTTAATGGCAGAAGAAAGAAAATGTAGCTTTGCTTTCAATGGCATATATACTCCCCCAAGGAAAGACAGATGACCTCACTACGCTCATAAATAACAAATTAATAATGCAAGAGAGAGCATTTTCAATTCCATCCTCTGTAACACAAAACAAACCAATGACAGTACCACGGAGCAGGCAGGGAGTAGGGCGTCTGGCAGGAGATGGTTATAGGTGCAGGGGTAGAGAGATCACCCCCAAATCACCAGGCGCAACTCCGTGGTGTTACCCCAAACCCTCTTTTTCCAATCAACCTACCTCTGATCACTGGTGACAGAGGCCATGACAAGGGGCCCTTTGACACCACACTTGAGCTTGCTTTGAGGGACACCACAAGGTGCAGCCACACAGGAGTCTGTTGGACACACTGCAGGGAAGCTGAACAGGATGTGAGCTACCATCTCACTTAATGTCCCCTCCTGGGGACTGACAGGAGAAATTTCTCTCCTTCCTGAGTACCAGGAAAAGCTTTTCTTTTTTTTTTTTTGTCTGTTGTCTTTTTGGACAATGTGGTCCATGTATCAGAATGTTGACTGACCATGAATCAATTTCAGTAATTATATAGAACCTTGTGAATGTATGTTTCTGTAAGGCAACTGTTTCTCTGGCCTTAGCACACTACTGTTCCTTTAGTTTTCTGATCTTTTATTATTTGCATTGTTTTTCTATTTACATTGTTAAATGGATGTAAACTACTTCAACTCTGTTAACGGAGGGAGTCCTGGGTATAAATGCATGAAACCGCTGCTTCCACTTCACCTCAGGACATCTGCCTGCTCCTGTGTGTTCCGACAACCACTGTCCTAGTTCTGGACCTCATTGTATCTTCAGTTCAGTGAGATTCCAGTTGTTCTCTGCTATTGAGTCTCTCCTGCAGCCTTTAACCCATTCTAGCTTTACAAATAGATCAAACTTCTTACCGTACTCTCTTGTTTGAAAGCCATGAGATGGCTCAGCATGGTCCACAGAATAAAGCCCAACCTCGCAGGCTGGCATGTGAGTGCCTCCACCTTCTGGACACAGTCTACTTTTTCAAATGTAGCTCCCTTACACACCCTGTGTTTAGGGTTGTTTATTATAATTGCTGGTGGTCCTTTCTCTTGTCTTTGAGAGTTAGCTCCTTATGAAGCTACGTGTATGATTTTCTTTGTTTCTGCCACGGGATATCACAACTCCTGCCACATCACAGATGCTCAATGAGAATTTCCTGGGTGAGTGGAGCAAAGCCCCTTCCGCAGAGCTGTTTGATTCAGGACGACAGCAGCTGCTTGTAGAGCCTGTTTGCGATTGTACCAAATGTGTCCGTATAAAGCTTTGGTTAACTAGTGCCTCCTCCTAACAGTGATGGTTGCATGCAAGGCTGGTCGGTCTGTTGTTATTTTCCTGAAGTCTAAGGTGATGTCACACACTTTGAAGTTGACTTTATAGCATCTTTACTATGCATCATATGCCTATTCTATTTACTTTTGCCCCACCTTAGCTCATTAGTCCAAAACAACTCATGCCAGCAACAAGAAGTAAGAGTCTCTGAAACTCTGGGGTCCCTAGAAAGCCTGGCACTGATGCCTTCTGCCTTATTTAGTCCTTGTAGGCACTCAGATAATGATGCTTATCAGTCCTGAGCTTTTACTACACTGGCATCGCTGCAAATATGATTCCTTGGCTCGGTGCCTGTGGCTCAATCGGCTAAGGTGCCAGCCATGTACACCTAAGGTGGCGGGTTCGAATCCCCAGCCCAGGCCCGTCAAACAACAATGATGGCTGCAACCAAAAAATGGCCGGGCGTTGTGGCGGGTGCCTGTGGTCCCAGCTACCTGGGAGGTGGAGGCAGGAGACTCACTTGAGCCCAAGAGTTGGAGGTTGCTATGAGCTGTGATGCCATGGCACTCTACCCAGGGGGATAGCTTGAGGCTCCGTCTCAAAAAACAGACAAACAAAAAAAACAAATATGATTCCTTCTCGGAATTTCTAGAAACAATAATATGTCAAGAGAAGTTGTGTAACTTTTTCTTGTATTAAATCTTTTTAGTATTTACTATATTATTTGAATTCATTGATACCTACTTTTCTTACGGGTCAGATACTCTCAGCTTTTTTGTACGTTTTCATAGGCATAATTCAGAGGTTTAATGGCTCCACTCAACACCCTCTTTCCTGTGGTGGTCTGTAGATCTTTATAAACCTGGAGGTCAGAACTGAGTCTTTAAAGGTTGCTTGCAAGACCTCTAAAACATTGCTTGCTACATGTAATAAGACACTTAACAGTACAGGGCTTTTGATGATAATATAAAACTAAAGATATTATTTTCAAATATCAGGGTGAGTTTACTTTTCTTCAGTTTTTCAAAATAATTCTTATGGAACTTAGTTTTTTACATTAATTTTCATAACTGTCAGTTTCATCATATTCCACTCACTCAGTTTCCAAATACTGGCTGGTCATTTGATGATCAATGCAAAACAATCAGTAATTAGTGCATAATTGTCTGTATCACAACTTTGACCTCTCCCTTCCACCTGCTGCAGGTGGGTAAACTCCACAAGGGCCCAGAGTTGCTTAAGGATTTTGCAGTGATGAGAATTGTCATCAACTACCGAATGAATGAATGAGTTCAATTAGTGTCTTCAACTGGCAGTATGTTACAAAGGAAAACTCTGTTTAAAAATCACTTATTTCTATCCAGTTAGATGAGGTCCATAATGAAAAAAAAAAAGAAAAGAATGATTTCTAATTCAGACTCATTGCATATTAGAAACACACCAGGGACACAGATCTGCTGACTGTAGACCACAAGAGATGGACTGACGTGTCATCTCAGCTCTCATGACTAGAAATTCTTTAAGGTGCAGAGGCAAGAACAAGCTATCACAGTGTCCTCACTCTCCATCAAGCTTAATAAACTCGTCCTTACACCTGCTGGTAAAAAGCCCCAAATTTCAGCTTCAAACCCCCACCCAAAGGCTGCTCTAACATGTCTCTAAACTCATTCTGCACTCCTCCCACCTCAGACTCTCAGTTAAGGTCAGAGAGACCTCTTTGCCCTTCCCTTACATATAACTCATTTCATTATTTACACTTCCTACTGATGGGGACTTCCTACTAATTTCGCCTGAACTTCCTTCTAATTCATTCTTGCCTCCTCTTGGCAATCTTTGGCTATCAAATTCCATCCAGTCTAGTTTCAAAATTCATTTCCTCCAAGACTTCCCTGCTTGGAATGAATCTGCTATTTCCTTACCCCTTAGCTATTCACTTTATGCTAAAAGGAAATCTCAACTTACGAAAGAGTCATGTTCCAAAACTTTTTCTTGATGGTAATTGATTATTCTGTAAATACAACATTATAAATGGTGGTTTGATTCCAAGTTAAGCCCCTAAAAGTCAATTTCGTGTAGCCAAAATACCATCGGGGAAGGGAAAAAAAGAAAAGAGAATGTCATCATGACTCAGAATTGTTTCCGTATTTGTTTAAAAAAAGAATAAGAAAGCAAGAAAACAGTCTGAGAAATTGTGCTCATTTTTCTCAAGTGCAGATTATTCCTTTTTAAAGAAACTGGATTATTAAAAAACAGTGGGTTCAACCAGAAAGAGATGATGGTTGAAGGATTTTGCAGAGATTGTAACATGAATTTGCAGGGCTTTTGTGACTACCAGAAGTTTATTATCATTTCTAATTTCACATCAGAACTCGTGGTTTTTCCTTTTCTCCACGCACGTTCCTAACTAGCCTTACGGCCATCAACTAAGGGTGGCGGCTGACAGCGGAATGGACGGGGCAACAAAAGCTGGAAAGAAGTAAAGAAAGTGGAAGGGAAGGGAGGGGAAGGAGAGCTCTTCCCTGCCAAGATTAGAAAGAAAGAGGATATTAGTCCAAGTAAGCTGAGGATGTGCTTAGGAGGAAGGGAAATTCCACATGTTGAAACAAAGCTGCTGAGGAGGGACAGAGCGGAGGCAGGAGGCAGGGACAGCCCGGGAGCGCCCGGCAGCAGGCTCAGCACAGGCCTGGAGCACAGCGCTTCACCTAGAGGGGCTGAAAGATACAGGTGAGTATAACAACGGGCTTTCAACTCTAAGGCTGAACATTAGGAAACATTAGGAAATACCTTTCTCGTCGGTCAAAACCAGTCAAATACAGCCACTTTGCATGGCTCAACCTGGTCTTATTTTGTAAGTGTTCATATTAGGTCTTCTGTGAACATTTATCCATTGCTCGATTCAATTATAGGTTTGGGGGGAGCTAAGAATCATGTCCCATTCTATCCCTATAACCTGTGCTCAGTGGGTACAAAATAAATGGTTATGGTTTCTTCTTCTTTTTTTGGTCAGGCATGTTACAAACAAGTTTTTTCTTGTGCCACTGGCTGAAGCTTTCAGCACTGAGAGTTGAGTCACTAAACCACAACGCACTCTGTACCAAGAACATATTTATTTTGTTTAACAGGCTTTTAAATGAGGGAGTGTTATCTCATCAGGTAGAATGAGGACTTGTGAGTCAACAAGCTCTGTACACAGATTTTTATTTCTACAGTCAAGATGAAGGTGGAGACTTTCACCATGTCTGTGAGACTAGGGCACGATGCAGCTTCATTCATTTTCTTCACCTACAAATATCTTCATGGTACTTTTGTAATAAACATTCTTAAATATTGGCAATAATTGAAAAAGGAAACAAACTTGTTTTTTTATAAAGTGGATAATGGTAGGAAATATAAGAATGCTCAAAATAGGGGTGGTGCCTGTGGCTCAAAGGGGTAGGGCACCAGCCACATATATATCAGAGGTGGCGGGTTCAAACCCAACCCTAGCCAAAAAAAAAAAATGCTCAAAATAAGCAAGGCATACAATAAAAAAGGAGAATTAAAATTTTTCATTTCATATGTTGTGAAATGAAAGAAGAAAAAAGGCTATTGGTATTGACAATTGTTTTTTACTAAAAATAATCAAAATACTTTTATTAGTAAAATTAATTTCCCAATCTGTCATCCATTGTTTCCTTTAAAAGAAGATCTCAGGGTTCTGTCATTTAGAAAATACTCAGACTGGAGTGTTTTTCTCTTCTACCAAGTTTAACAATTATAACTTCTATCACCAGGCTTCAAATATGAGAAAATCATGCAATTGCAATTACTATTAACATACATTTTTGAATACAGAAAGATGTGATATTACATGAATCATTCCAATGGATGACTCATTTTATCCTTTTGCTTTTCTGTCAAATACTTGATCTGTTTCATTAATAGAAAAGAACATATTAATCCATCTAAGGAAATAGCATGTAAAAACTTAGATTTCTCACTTAAAATGTAAGCAGGTTACCAAGAAAGCAAAACACACATGGATGGGCTGTTTATGTGGTTCTAGGACCACACAGGAAGGCGGGGGGGGGGGGGGGGACGACGGGGCAGGGATCGGAGTTATGCGGCTGTAAACCCACAAGGACAGCAGACTTTCTGCCAACTACCAGAAGCCAGGAAGTGTCCAGGAGGGATTTTTCCCCAGGGCCTCCTGAAGCTGCATGGTCCTGCTGACATCTTGATTTTAGATTTCTCGCCTCTAAAACTGAGAGGAAAACATTTCTATTGACAGCCACCAACTTTGTAAAAAAAAATTTTTTTTTTGAGACAGAGTGAGTCTCAATCCCCCTAGAATTGAGTACCATGATCATACTCACAGTAACCTCAAACTCTTAGGCTCAAGTGATCCTCTAGCCTCAGCCTCCAGAATAGCTGAGGCTACAGGTGCCCACTATAATGCCTGGCTAATTTTTCTATTTTTCTTTTTTTAAGAGACAGGTATTGTTCTTGCTCAGGCTGGTCTCAAACTCCTGAGCTCAAGCAATCCACCTGTCTTGGCATCCCAGAGTGCTGGATTACAGGCATTGAGCCACTGTACCCAGCCTGTGATTTTTTTTTTTTAATTTTAATAGAGTCTGACTTTGTCACCCTTGGTAGAGTGCCATGGCATCATACCTCACGACCTCAAACTCTTGGGCTCAAATGATTCTCTTGCCTCAGCCTCCCAAGTAGCTGAGACTACAGGCACTTATCATGACGCCTGGCTATTTTTGGAGATGAGGTCTGGCTCTGGCTCAGGCTGGTCTCAAACTCGTAAGCTCAGGCCATCCACCCACCTTGGCCTCCCAGAGTGCTGGGATTACAGGTGTGAGCCACTGCACCTGGCCCAGCCTGTGATAATTTGTTGCAGTAGCCCTCAGAAATGAATACACTGTGCTCCTTCAGTGACATGAATGTGCAGTTGTTCTTTTCTTTTTCTTTTTTTTGTAGAGACAGAGTCTCACTTTGTCGCCCTCAGTAGAGTGCTGTGGTCACAGTTTACAGCAACCTCCAGCTCTTGGGCTTAGGCAATTCTCTTGCCTCAGCCTCCTGAGTAGCTGGGACTATAGGCGCTGCCACAATGCCCCACTATTTTTTTGTTGCAGTTTGGCCGGGGCCTGGCTTGAACCTGCCACCCTCGGTATATGGGGCTGGTGTCCTACTCACTGAGCCACAGGCGCCACCTGAATGTGTGTTTTAAAAGATGACTTTGAGGCTCAGCACCTGTAGCTCAGCAACTGGAGCGTTAGCCACATACATTGGAATTGGTGGGTTCGAACCCAGCCTGGCTCTGCCAAACAACAATGACAACTACAACTAAAAAATAGCCGAGTGCTGTGGCAGGCACCTATAGTCCCAGCTACTTGGAAGGCTGAGGCAAGAGAATCACTTAAGCCCAAGAGTTTGAGGTTGCTGTGAGCTGTGATGCCACAGGACTCTATCCAGGGTGACATAGTGAGACTCTGTCTCAAAAAACAAACAAACAAACAAAAAAATAAAAAGATGACTTTGGGAGAGGGAAATGTTCACACAGAGCTGAAATAACAGGTATTTCTGGCATCTAATAACTCAGAGGAAGAGAAGTGTTTAGGAAAGTGGACCTGCTGAGAACCTTTGAAATGCAGCTTGGCATGTGCCAGCCTCCTGCCTGGAGGGGTAGGCCCGCTCTGAGTGAAGAGTTCTACTAAGCCCTATAGAGGAAAGAAAGAGAAATGCACGCATCTTGCCATCCAGGAACACCAACAGCAAACAAAATCCCAAGGTAAAAAATGCTGTCTCAGGAAGAAACAAGAAACTTGAAATAAAACCGAGAATAGGAGTTACTGAAAGAGAACCGTAATATCAAAGACAATTCCTGGTGGCTCAAAGAATTAAATGTAGAAACATTAAGTCTAAAAGAAGAATAGAAAACCTATCACAGCATACTGGAAGATAATATGGGGTGGGAAACAATTTCTTAAGATTAAAAGCAATGGAAAAAAGAAAAATATTGGTAATTTTACTATGCAAAAATATGCATTTCCATACATTAAAAAATTAAAGGCAGTAATAAGCCAAGAAAATATTTTCCACATATCTACCTGACAATTAGCTAAGAGCCATACCAGGGAAACCATACACATACGTAAGAAAAATATTAGCAATCAGAATGAAATGGGCAAGGGAAATAATTTTCTCAAAAAGAAATAAAGATTTAATGAGAATATGTTCCAACCTCACTAGTAATTAAAATATGCAAATTAAAGTAAAAATAGGATGAAATTTTGTGTTATTTTAGAGTCAAGTTCTCTGTATGTCACCCTGGCTGGAGTGCGGTGGCTATTCAGAGGTACCATAAAGCCCAGCCTAGCCTCAAACTCCTGCCTTAGCCTCCTGAGTAGTTTGGCTTACAGGTGTGTGCCCCTGTACTTGGCTGAAGATATAATTTTAAAATTGATAATATTCAAAGCTTTTAGATACCACTGAGGGGTGTATTAATTGCTACGGCCTTTTAGTAAGCAATTTATTCATACTTTTCAAGAAACTTAAAATTCTACTATACCTATACCCTATAATTCTGCTTCTAGGAAATGATTCTAAGGAAATAATTAAAGCATTATTGTAAGTAATAATGCTTATGGCAGTGTTATTAATGATAAAAATAATGCAAACAATAATGCTTATGGCAGTGTTATTAATGACAAAAAATTTTGCAAACAACTCAACCCATGCAGGTAACAATGTGTAAATTATATTATGGAATACCATTTATCCTTGAAGTTATAGGGGTAAAGCTTATGATATAATGAAAAGTAGAAAAGTAGGCTAAGAAATTGCACATCAACTATGTTACACACCCAAGAGCATAATGAAATAAAGTACCCTAAAATCTTGACAGTGGTCATTTCTGGCTACTTGAATCATGAATAATTTATATTCTCCTCTGTATTTTCCAAAATTGACACGAATTCTCTTATTTAATAAGAAAAATACTTCATAAAAAAGTTTTAAAACTCTTAATAGGCTCCTTGGGGAAGTTTAAATAAGGATTTTGAGTGGCAGTAATGGAAGGAAAAACCCTGATGATGGAACAGACCTTTTTACATAATCTAATAAAATATTAATAGACAGATTTTGCCTGCCAGTTTCAATTTCTTTTCCCCAATTCCTTAGGCCTATAATTCCCAACCTAGATCTTGGAATGCCCCAGTTACTGTCAATTATCTCATCAGAGTCACAAATCTTTTCTTGGATGGTTTCCAAGACACCATTTGTTTTTAAAAATTGCAAAGAAAACAGTATTTGCAGGGAACTTTGATTTCTGCATGTCACCTGTTTTGGTAAACAGAGCTTTATTGGAACAATCACACAATGATTGCACACAGATGTGTCTAAGGCTGCTTTACTGCTACAGAGCTGAGCAGTTACAGCAGAGACTGTGTGAAGGACTGTGCCTAAAATATTTACTATAGCCCCTTTATTTTTTATTTATTTATTTAGAGACAGAGTTTCACTTTATTGCCCTAGGTAGAGTGCTGTCGCATCACAGCTCACAGCAACCTCCAACTCCTGGGTTTAGGTGATTCTCTTGCCTCAGCCTCCCAAGTAGCTGGGACTACAGGCGCCCACCACAATGCCTGGCTATTTTTTTGTTGCAGTTCAGCTGGGGCTGGGTTTGAACCTGCCACCCTAGGTATATGGGGTCAGCGCCCTACTCACTGAGCCACAGGCATCACCCTATTTTTTATTTTTTGAGACAGAGTCTCAAGCTGCTGCCCTGGTGCTATGGCCTCACAGCTCACAGCAACCTCAAACTCTTGGGCTTAAGTGATTCTCTTGCCTCAGCCTCCCAAGTAGGTAGGACTACAGGCACCCACCACGACGCCTGGCTTTTTTTTTTTTCTTGCAGTTGTCATTGTTATTTTAGCTGGCCTGGACTGGGTTCGAACCCACCATCCTCAGTGTAGGTGGCCAGCACCCTACCCACTGAGCTACGGGTGCTGCCTACTATAGCCCCTTTAAAGAAAAAATTTGCTGACCCCATTTTAGTGCATTAACCTTACAGATTTTCTTGGCACAATGTCTTTTTCTGGTACTTTTCTAACCTTTATTGAAGAAGCATAACCACTCTTAAAACTAATAAATATTATCAGATAGTTATAATACGCATATGCTCAACTTATCTAAGCCTGGACAAATTAAAAGACAGAAAAGAATTGCCCATAGTCTTAGATAAAGGTAAAAAATTCAATAATCCTTAAATGTATTTAATTTTCTTTTCCTCTTCCTCTTCTTTTTTTTTTAATAGAGCAGAGTCTCACTTTATCACCCTCAGTAGAGTGATGTGCTGTCTGAGCTCACAGCAACCTCTAGCTCCTGGGCTTAGGCAATTCTCTTGCCTTAGCCTCCTGAGTGGCTGGGACTATAGGCACCCACCACAATGCCCAGTTATTTTTTGTTGTTGTTGCAGTTTGGCCGGGGCCAGGTTTCAACCCACTACCCTCTGTATATGGATGGGGCTAGTGTCCTACTCACCAAGCCACAGGTGTCTCCCTATTTAATTTTCCTGACTACTATTGTAGCCATCCTCCAAGACATCCCATATAATCCTTATCCTCTGGTATTTACACCCTGTACAATCTCCTTGCACATGAAACTGATGATATCACACTTCTTTTTTTGCTGTTGTTGCAGTTTTTGGCAGGGTCTGGGTTTGAACCCGCCACCTCTGGTATATGGGGCCGGTGCCCTACTCCTTGAGCCACAGGCACTGCCTGATATCACACTTCTGAGACTAGGTAGTAACAGTGTCTCTCTCTCTCTCATCACTTGCTCTGGGGGAAGCCAGCTTCCATGTCATCCTGTGGAAAAGTCCACATGGCAAAGAATTGGGGCCTGCAGTGAACAGCCAGTGAGGAACTGAGGCCTCCTGATAACAGCCCCATGAGTGAACTTGAAAATGGATGTTCCAGCCCCAGTCAAAACTGCAGATGACAACAGCCCTGGTTGACATCTTGATGGCAACCTGAAAGAAAATCTGAGCTGTGGCCAGCCAGTGAAGCTGCTCCTGAATTCCTGACCTGCTCAAAAGGACAAATGATAAATGTTTGTTGTTGTAAACCATGAAATTTTAGGGTAATTTGTTATACAGCACTAGATAACTAATATCTTAACCTTTGCCACCACTACAACTTACTTATCCTGGTTTCTACCTAAAAGTAATCTGTGTAGGAACAGTCAGACACAAGACTTTTCTGGAAAGGATTGTAAATTAAACCTGGCTCATACCTAAAGCCCATAAGTATTACAGGCTTCAAAAAAACCAGAGACGTTCCTCTTTCTACCATAAAAACTCCAAGTTATACATTAGCCATTAAAAGCAAGTCTAAATTATGCCACCCTATCGCTGTAAAGACACTAGTCAAAGATTTTAATGAGGGGTAAAAGGCAGGCACTAGAAACAACATAATGTTCTCCTTGGGAGGACTGGAAACCTCCCAGAGCATATCCACAACAGAACCCCCACAGAGGCAGGGAAACCGGGCCTCAGGCTTCTCAGATCACTTTAGGCTTCCAGATAGGTTTCATTCTCTCTTTTTTTTTTTTTTTTTTTTGTGAGACAGAGCCTCAAGCTGTTGCCCAGGGTGGAGTGCCAGGTCATCACAGCTCACAGCAACCTCCAACTCCTGGGCTCAAGCGATTCTCCTGCTTCTGCCTCCCAAGTAGCTGGGACTGCAGGCATGTGCCACAACACTTGGCTATTTTTAGAGATGGGCCTCGCTCTAGCTCAGGCTGGTCTCGAATTTGTGAGCTCAGGCAATCCACCTGCCTCGGCCTCCCAGAGTGCTAGGATAATAGGCATGAGCCACTGCACCCGGCCTCCTTCTTCCATGTAAAATTTCTGAGATAAACAAAGTCATTCAGAAAACATTAATGAAAGTATAAATTAGGGTGGAAAAACTCTTCTTTGAATTAATGGTGATTCATCCCCCAAGGAATCTAGGTTACAAGGTACAATTAAGAGATTACGGTTATTTGAATATTTCAGTCTCAAAGAGCTTCAAAAGACAAGAGGCATTTGGAAGACAGCAATGACTTTGCCATGCTAGAATTAATATTCTCGTCATTAAGAACGTAATCAGTATTTAGAGTAGTGTTTCCTATAAAATGGCCCTACCCACAAGCATGTATAATCTAACTGACGCCTACACTATGTATAGAAACCCCTCCATGTCAACACAGCCTTGTGGGTGGTGAATTTATCATGTCATTTGCACTTGCTGATGAAATCTGGTTCTGAGAGGACAGAGACGATTCACACCAACCAGCTCTTGGCCTTGACGGAATTCCCAGGGAGCCAGCCAGCAGCCCTCTGTATTGCAGGCACAGAAACTTTGCAAAAGAGCCCCTTTCAGGCTTCTGCAGGACAAGTCTCATGACAACTATTTAAAGCATTCAGCAACAAAAATACAGCACATTGCCGAACAGTATGGCTATTCCTCCACGTGTCTCCCCCTTCCTCATGGAATTATCTACCCACACACAGATAGAATAATTAAGTCAATAAAACAGAACCTAATGTTCAGGTTGGTATATTTGTGTCACCGGAACAAGCCATTGGTTTGACCAACTGCATTTATACTCTCCTCGTCTACCTGAGGCGTAATTCTCAAGATGGTTTGGAATCTGAATGTTTTAGTTTAGAAAGGCTGTGTGAAGAAAGAATCTGCAGTGAAGGAAAGATTAAAGTGGCCCCCTGATAATGTATTTATATAATACTTGAGCAGGTCATTGATTAGTGATCATATTGTTGAGTGAGGTCTATTCCCAAGTGAGGGTCAGGTCTCTGGAGCATGGCAGAGAACTGGATGAATGCACTGGTAGGAGGCGGTGCTAACTCCAGCTGCTCCTCTCCCTGTATGCACATGGCTCCTCACAGACGGGCCCTGTCCTCTCCTGAGCTGCCCATAAGAGGTGCATTCACACGGCCAGAAGGCCGCACAAAGAGGGAAAGGCCATTAGCCAACAGTGAGAACTGAGGCCCCACATTCATGACCCCAGTGGAGTTGTTCCAGCCAGCTCACCATGTTTGAACCATCCTAGGTATGGAATTAGAATGTGACTCAGAGCCATCTCACAGGTCCCCATCTCAGCAAACCTCCCATGGAGACAAGCTGACCCCTCATGCCTGACTCAAGCTCCAGACGCACCAAATGCAATAACTGATTGTCATTTTATTTTATTTTTTATCATTATTATTATTATTTTTTTTTTTTTTGAGACAGAGCCTCAAGCTATCCCCCTGGGTAGAGTGCCATGGCATCACAGCTCATAGCAACCTCCAACTCCTGGGCTCAAGCGAGTCTCCTGCCTCTGCCTCCCAAGCTGGGACCACAGGCGCCCACCACAACACCCGGCCATTTTTTGGTTGCAGCCATCATTGTTGTTTGGCAGGCCCGGGCTGGGGATTCGAACCCGCCACCTTAGGTGTACATGGCTGGCGCCTTAGCCGATTGAGCCACAGGCGCCGAGTCCATTATTATTATTTTTAGAGACAGAGTCTCACTTTGTCACCCTCAGTAGAGGGCCATGGCATCACAGCTCATAGCACTCTCCAGCTCTTGGGCTTAGGTGATTCTCTTGCCTCAGCCTCCCAAGTAGCTGAGACAACAGGTGCACGCCACAATGCCCAGCTATTTTTTGTTGCAGTTTGGCAGGGGTTGGGTTTGAACCCATCACCCTTTGTATATGGGGCCGGTGCCCTACCCACTGAGCCACAGGCGCCATCACCCATGATTGTCATTTTAGATCACCAAAATTTGGGGTAGATATCAGCAAGAGACAAACAAAAAGGATAATATCACATGGTTTTGCACTAGAATCCATTTTTAATAATAACATTACACTTAGAGTCATTTCTTATATGAATCATGCACAGAAAATTCAGTTGTTCTAAGGACTTAGGAGGTAGAACCTGAAATCTCAATAGATAGGTTCAGGGAGGATTTAAAAAAATAATACATAATATATTTCCTAATTGATCTCTTACTATTTTAAATAAAAAGGGTGGTAGGAGAAAAATAATGCTAGTTTAATAGTAATAACTACCGACTAAGTGCCTACAGCTCAGTGGCTATGGTACCAGCCACATACACTGGAGCTGGAGGGTTCAAACCCAGCCTGGGCCTGACAACTACAACCAAAAAAAAAAACATAGCCAGCCATTGTGGTGGGTGGCTATACTCCCAGCTACTTGGGAGGCTGAGGTAAGAGAATTGCCCAAGCCCAAGAGCTTGAG
This sequence comes from Galagoides demidoff, assembly GCA_963574575.1. Lineage (NCBI taxonomy): Eukaryota > Metazoa > Chordata > Mammalia > Primates > Galagidae > Galagoides > Galagoides demidoff. The sequence goes on from CAUYQV010121592.1 coordinate 27,035, forward strand.
TTTGCTGTGAGCTGTGACACTACGGCACTCTACTGAGGGTGACATAGTGAGACTCTGTCTCAAAAAAAAAAACAGTAATAGTAATAACTACCTTTTATTGAGTGACTGCTATCCCCAGTACTGTGCTGTGTACTTTATTATCTGGTTTAATCCTCACAATAAACCTATGAGATAAGTGTTACTACTGGCATATTATACAGATAAGGAAACTGAGGTTCAAAGAGATTAATCTGCCTACAGTCAGTCACATAGTAAGTTGTGGAGCTGGGATTTAAACCAGGCCAACATGTTTTTTTTTTTTTTTTTTTTTTTTTTTTAGCTATTTGCTGTATTATATGGAATCTGCCTTTAATAATAAAATGGTTTTATTATTCAGTTACTTCCACATTCAGAAAGAAATGCATCCCACTGTAATAACAGCTAAAAACAAAAGAGCTGTTTTTTGTCTGGAGCAGCGATTTTCAATCTGTGGGGCACGACCCCTTTTTAACAATGAAAATACATCACGACATTAGGAAGGTTGAGAACCCCTGGTCTGCAGTAAGTGATACAAAAGTATTTTGTATGTAATTTGTCATCCTTTTTGCTCTTGATATTTGGTTCGTCTCATGCATTTAACTCTAAAAGTATATAGGAAAAATTCCTGTATACAGAGTGGACATCTGTCTTTTTGTTAGTTTATTTCTATTCCCTAAAAGAGTATTTGTTACAGAAAAAGCTGACCCATGACCACCTTATTCCACTGATTTACCCAGGTCTGCCCTCCCATGAGTCCACTGTTTGATTTACCCTTCACCGTTGCTGGCCCTGCCTGTCCCATCTATTTTTTCGTTCTTTTTAAAACACACATTTTCCCCGTCCCACAAAAAAACATGTCATCCTTTCACTCGTCGGAGAGGGCACAACCCTGATTAGCAAGGCTGTAAACAGCAATATATTCTGCACAGAAATGGAAAATGGAAAGAAATGAAAGGAATTTGCCAAAGGGTAAAATTTCCAGGCCATCAACTCTGCCAGCTCTAGAAATTACTTTTTCTATTCCAAAGGTCTAAAACACTGTAAAAATCTCCATAAAGAAAAGTTATTCTGGCTTGGTGCCTGTAGCACAGTGGTTATGGTGCCAGCCACATGCATTAAGCCTGGCGGGTTTGAACCTGGCCTGAACCAGCTAAACAATAATGACAACTGAAACAACAACAAAAAGCCAGGTGTTGTGGCGGGGACCTGTAGTCCCAGCTCCTTGGGAGGCTGAGGCAAGAGAATAGCTTAAGCCCAAGAGTTTGAGGTTGCTGGGAGCTGTGACACCATAGCACTCTACCAAGGGCAACATAGTGAGACTGTCTCAAAAAAAAAAAGAAATTATTCTATTCACAAGTGAATGGCTAATTTGGGTTGTTTCTAGAACCAGACTGAGCAACTCACATTCACAAAAGATCAAGGGAAACGATACTTTTGATCGTCTGATAAAACGTTGGAGGAGCGAAGCAGCCACAATTCACAACACCTGATCTGTTACTTCTACAAAGATCCCTCACAGCCTCTTAGCTTAGCCAAACTGTACTAAAATTTAGGGTGATGCTTTGATGCACAAAAAGGACAATGAACTGAAGGACCCACACACTGGCCTGATGCCAAACATTTCCTTTGTGTCCTTAGAGTAAAAGGAGAATCTGACTCCGTGTTTGAAGACCTTACATAAATGCTATCTCTGCCACATCGAACTATCACCTTGGACAGGACACCTAATCTCTCTGACTTCAAGATTCTTCATCTGTAAAATAAGGATGAAGATAGATCTAACTACTGGGTTGTTACAGGACTTAAGTGAGATAGTACTTGTGAAAGCACTCTGTAAACTGTGAACCTCCTTACTGCTTTTAGTTTTGGGGGGGGTTTTTTTTGGTTGTTTTTTGTTTTTGAGACAGACCCTCAAGCTGTCACCCTGGGTAGCGTGCCGGGGCATCACAGCTCACAGCAACCTCCAACCCCTGGGCTCAAGAGCTTCTCCTGCCTCTGCCTCCCAAATACCTGGGAGTATAGGCACCTGCCACAATGCCCAGCTATTTTTTGGTTGCAGCCGTCATTGTTGTTTGGCAGGGCCCAGGCTGGATTCGAACCTGCCAGCTCAGGTGTATGGCTGGCGCCTTAGCCGATTGAGCCACAGGTGCAGAGCCCCAGCTTTTAGTCTTTTTTTTTTTTTTTTTGAGATGGAGCCTCAAGCTATCCCCCTGGGTAGAGTGCCATGGCATCACAGCTCATAGCAACCTCCAACTCCTGGGCTCAAGCGAGTCTCCTGCTTCCACCTCCCAAGTAGCTGGGACCACAGGCGCCCGCCACAAGGCCCGGCCATTTTTTTGGTTGCAGCCATCATTGTTGTTTGGCGGGCCTGGGCTGGGGATTCGAACCCGCCACCTTAGGTGTACGTGGCTGGCACCTTAGCCGATTGAGCCACAGGCGCCGAGCCAGCTTTTAGTCTTTATAAGATCCTCTACTGTATAGAAACATTTTACTATACATTACATGAGTGTACTACCCTTCAACATTCCAAAAAACTCTTGTTTACATCAGGCACATCAAAACTAGAAGAGCAGACAGATTTGATTTTCATGCCTAATCATCTATAGTATACTATGTGCCCTTCGATATTTATTAATTTATTCAATAAAAAAAAATTTTGAGTGGCTTACCACAGTAAATAAAATGCTCCCAAGCACCTTACATTTTGAATGAGAGAGACATGTAAGAAACACACAAGGAAGCTGATATTAATTATAATGCCAGGTGTTTAAAAGTTCTACAAAGAAAAATGGGATGTGTTAAGAGGATATGGGAAAGGGGCTGTATTAAGGGTAGTCTGGGTGGGTAAGTGAAGGATAATGTATGAACAGAGACAAATAATGAGTGTGTGTGTATGGTGGGGGGGTGGGGGTGGGGCTAAGCTGGGCACTCATCTGGGGGACGAGCATGGCCATGCAGAGGGAACAGCAAGTGCAACATCTTGACTCTGATGTGGTCCAAGGAAGTAAAAAAGGCTGGTTGTCTGGAAGGGCTGAGTGAGACAGATAGTGGCAGGAGAGGATGTGTTTGGGGACTAGCCATAGGCCATGTGGCTTTGGATTTTATTCTGAGTTTAGTAATAGAGAAGCATTGAGGGTTTTGAGCAGGGGAATAAACACCATACAAGATAGAGGTTTTTCAAGTATGCCTCTGAAAAAAACATTCTTAATTTAAAAAAAAAAAAGCAGTTCTCTGGCTACTACATAAGAGAACAGACCATAAGGAGGAGGATAAAACTGCAAAGAGGAAGACCAGACAGGAGGCCCCCAGGATGATCCACACTGGACGTGACAGGAGTGTGGACTAGGATGACCGCACCTGTGAAGGAGATACGAAGTGGCCAGACTCCAGGGTGCTTTAAATAGGCCAGAATGAAGGTGGGGTGTAGGAAAAGGAAGGTCTCCAGGACGATTCCAAGATTTTTTGGCCTGAATTACTGATTATTCAGACTTACTGAGATGGGGAATAGTGGGAAAGGAGCAAGTCTGGAGGGCGCTGGTGTAAGTTGGGTTTGGGTTCTACTGTGACGTAAAGGCGGGTTAGACACCGGAGGAGAGATGCTGGGAAGGCTGTTGGATGTGTGAGTTGGGGGAGGCAGGAGAGAGATGGATGTTAGAGATTAAATGTGGGGTCAGCGTCTTACCAATGATGTAAGCTGTGACTCTAGACAGCTCACCTGGAAAGCAGATACAGGGAGAGGGAAGGGATCCCAGGGCTGAGCCCTGAACTCCTCCAAGAGTGAGAACCTGGAAGGGGAGGAATCACCAGCAAAAGAGGCAAAAGGGATTTCGTGGAGATAGGGGGAAAATGAGGAGAGTTTAGCATCACAGGACACCAGTGAAAGAAGGCAGCTTGTGTGCAAGTTGCTGCTGCTGACGCCAGTAAGTCACGGTCTCAGAACTGACTGTGGAGTTTAGCAGAAATGACAGCCCATAAAACCCAGTGTTCCCATCCACGTGGAAGAAATTCATCTAGGAGACTCTTGGCCCCTCTCCTCACTCTGCCCCTGCGGAGACAGTGACTTCTCTGGTTGGTGAATTTGGGCAGAATTAATGGCATGCATGGCTCATCCCTCCTCCTCTGGGGCAGGGGCTTGCAGGAGCAACCAGGCTCCTCTGCTGCTCTGGGCAGACTCTGCCCGAGTGGGGACACCCGAGCTTTCTTACTTGGTAACCCAGGCAAGAAAATAGCGTTTGTAATTGGACATCTCTTGGAGACCTGAAAAGTCTCCCAGAAAGTGTTTCAGAGGAGCCTGACTCGACTGCCTTTAAGGGAAAGAAAGTGGTTTTCTGTGAAAAAGATCAGAGAAATGAGGGGATGTGGGGCCTAGGAAAGTGCATATGTTTTGAAGATAGATGATATTACATCATATCTGTATGCTGATAGGAATCACCCAATAGAGAAAGGATGAACAGTGGAATGGAAGGGAGGAGGGGTGAGATGAGAGGGGGTCTCAGGCTGGCTTAGCTAGGAGCAAGGACATCCATGGCAATAGGAGAAAGGCTGAGGAGATGGGTCCGAACGAAGATAAACTGGAAAGCAAGGATGTCAGATTTCTATATGACTGTTTCTATTTTCTTGGAATAAGAAGTGAGGTCATCAGCTGGGATGGAGTGGGTTTTAACCCCTTCAGGAGAGGTGAAGATGGGGCAAATGCATGACGTAAGGAAGCACAGTAGGATTGTTGGGTTGGCACCTAGGGCCCATGTGACGTCTATGGTCATAAATTTAAAGTGAAACCAGTCCAGGCATGTGGCTCACGCCTGTAATCCCAGCACTCTAGGAGGCTGAGGTGGGTGGATTGCTTGAGCTCACAAGTTTGAGACCAGCCTGAACAATAGCGAGACCCTGTCTCTCTAAAAAATAGCCAGGCATTGCAGTGGGTGCCTGTAGTCCGAGCTACTTGGTACTACAAGAGGATCACTTGAGCCTAAGAGTTTGAGGTTGCTGTGAGCTTTGATGCCACAACACTCTACCCAGGGTGACAAAGTGAGACTCTGTTAAGAAAGAGAAGGGAAGGGAAGGGAAGGGAAGGGGCACCAGTCAACACGGTTGGGAATTTTTTCCCAGTCACATTCAGCTAGAAAATATACTTAGTTATAAAACTACATATGTCAGAATTGGAGTTTTCCAAGTTGAAGATAACAAGACAAGGGGCAAGGGAACTGAGGGTGTGTGCAAAGGAGTGGTGATAATGGACCCCAAAATCCACACTGGAGGGAATCAGCTGAACTACGGCAAGTAGGATAAATTGAGGTTTTGGGAGATGGTGAAATTTCCAGTAAGGACAAGAAAACAATAGAGCATGGAGGAGGTGGGAAAGGCAGCAAGCTAAGGGGCGGAGATTCACGGATAGACCAGCTACAGGACACTGGCATCATCACCAGCCAATCAAGGAACAGTGCTGGAAGGAGCAAAGGCAGCCCAGACACCCAACCCTTCTGATGGGAGCGCTGAGAGGACTCCAGGGTGACAAGGATGGCTTGTGCCTGCTGGGGGCTGAGTAAGCAGAGGTCTGGAAAACACCTCCTCCTCCGCTGGTGAGAGCTACAACTGAGGCGGAGACTAGATCTGAGAGGAGGGCAGGAAAGTCATCCTTAGGGGAAGTCCTGGGCTTTTTTTTTTCTTTTTTAAGTTGTATACAGAGGGTGTCAAAAACATGTATGCACATTTTAAGAAAGGAAAGAATTGTATTTAATTTGTCATGTCCAAGTCACATTTGACTTCCGTAATTGCAAAAGGTGCTCAATACTTGCACTCATCTTTTGTTATCGATATGTATTGAGTATCACAGTTTTGGGTTTTTTTTTTTGCAGTTTTTGGCCAGGGCTGGGTTTGAACCCGCCACCTCCAGCATGTGGGGTCGGTGCCCTACTCCTTTGAGCCACAGGCGCCACCCAAGTATCACCATTTTAATACAGTTCTTTCTTTCCTTAAACTGTATACATTTCCTTGGCATCTGCTGTATTTATATTCAACTATTAATTCTATAAGTTATGTCATAACCTTTGGGGAAAAATTCGGTTTTTAGTCATGTCAATTGTTATTGATAAAATAACTGTGATTCTTTTATATTTCAGAATACTACAGGGGTACACGTATTTGGGTTCCATTCACTGCTTTTGTACTGTTGCAGACAAGGGTATAAGTGTGGCCACCACAGACAGTATGGCCTGATAACACCCATGCTCTCCTCTCTTCTTCCCCCGCCCCGCCCACCTGTGCGATCTCTGTTGAGTTTGACTTCCATCTCTGCACATGAGTGCTATCCATCTGTTCCAATTTAATATATGTGGTGTTTGTCTTTCCCTTCTTGAGATAATTCACTTAAGAGAATGATCTCCCATTCCATCTTGATTTTGGCTGAGTAGTACTCCGCAGTACAGAGACCACATTTTACTAATTCACTCATGAACTGGTGAGCGCTTGGCTGGGTTCCACATCTCGGCAATTGTGAACTATCCTGCAATGAACATTTTTGCACAAGTGTCTTTGTGATAAAATGACGTTTTCACTTTGGATGAGTACTCAGGAGTGAAATTACTGAATCAAATGGTAGGTCTACTTTTAGTTCTTTGAGGAATCTCCCTACTCCTTTCCGTAGAAGTTGTTTATAGTCCCACAGACAATGTGTAAGTGTTCCCTTCTCTTCACATCCATGCCAGTGTCTATTTGGAGGGGACTTTTTGATAAAAATCCACTCTCATTGGGGTTAAGTGATATCTCATTGTGCTTTTGGTTTGCAGTTCTCTCATAATTAGTGAGGTTGAATATTTGGGGGATGCTGATTGGCTATGAGACTATCTCTTTTTGCGAAGCTTCTGTTCATGTCTTTTGCTCCCTTTTTAATGGGGTTATTTGATGGTTTTTGCCGATTTACTTGAGTTCTTTGCAGATTCTGGTTATTAGCTCTTTATCAGATGTAAGACATGCAAATATTTTCTTCCATTCTGTAGGTTGTCTATTTGCTCTGTTGATTGTTTCCGTAGCTGTGCAGAAGCTTTTTAATTTAATCAGATCGCATTTGTTTATTTTTGTTGTTGCTGTGATTGCTGGTGGGACCTTCTTCATCAGAGGTCCAAGTTTCACGCAGAGAAAGTAAGCACCTCACAGAGAGTTTGGAGGGTTTTCCTGACGATGCACTTCCAGCCCCACAGGACGCAGTGGAAGGACCAGTGGGTGAGGCTGAGGCCGAAGGGGGAGAATGGAGAATGTGGAGTAAAGACTTCAATGCAAAGCGTGACCAGAGAGGCTGGGCTTCTGTTGTGATATGGTGGGCAGGCATGAAGCACTGACAGCATTAGTCCTGGCACAGTCTTACGGGAGGTGGGTGAGCAGCTCTCTCTACAGCCTCCTTCCAGGGAGGTCATCTAGGCCATGGGAGGACGAGTAAAATGGTCACGTGTGTCCTGTGCCATCATAGCTTGTTTATTAAAATATATATTGTCAATAACCTTTGTATTTTTATTTGGAAGCTTAGGAAAAGCCAATTGACTGATTAATTTTCCCTCAAAGAGGGTGCCAAATAGGAGAAAAATATATAATTCATTGTGTTTTGTATTATGTGTTCCTATAAAAGTTGTTTGGACATGAAACCAAGTATTACTTATAGCTTGCTAGTTAAAGGAAGTTAAATTACTTTGCAAAGTGGAGATCCCTTTGCCTTGCTTCTAAAATTTTGCTTTTGGTACATATTAGACTATTTTAAATCATAATGGGGGAAGAAGAGAAGATAAGAAAGTGAACTTGGATTAAATTCTTTAGTATTTTAAAAATAGTGCCCCTATAGATCAAATGGAAAGGTTCACTAGAGCCAAACATATCCTGTTAGTATTTTAATACATCTCTTGTACTGACATAAATAGCATAAATGTTATGTTTCTATCTATATTGATAACACAAATGAAAATGTTTCTGTTGCAGGGAGTTTTACATGAAAATTTCTCTACAGATCAGACTTTTCTTTTTTTCCTACAGAATTAATCCAAGAAAGATAAAGGAAGAAGTTGAGTAACTGAACTGTGGCTGGGAGGTAACTTAGCAAAATTATTAGTTATGAGAAAGTCTCATTGATGAAAACAATCAACTCTAGCACTGACTTTAATGAATCAACTTCCCTTCAGTTCGCAGGTGGCATCAGTCACTCTTAAATATTTCGGCCCAGTTACGAATCTCTAAGGACAATTCATCATTTCCCAGCATGACCACCTTGTCATTTGAAAACATAAAACCTGGAAGGGTTAAAGGCAATTCTTACATTTCTTTGTCTTTCTCACACCATAATGCCTCCTGCACACGTGTAATCGATGTCTACTGAATCCACAATTACGAACCCACGTCATTGCGAAGACTCTTGTTGTCATGATGGTAGTTAACAGCTTGACAAAATAGTTGTAAATTGATGGTGAGACTGTTCAGGCTAAAATAAAAATGGAGCTTGGAGAAGAATTCAGAATTAAATCTGAGAGCTCTTAATGGTAAACAACTGATAAGATACTCACTTCTCTTTCTTCCCCTGAGTCCCAGCCCACGTGTCACAGTCCCTTCCTCACTTTTCAACACAGCTGATGTTGAACACAGTTGCATGGCCCTGCTTTTTTTTAATTTTTAAAAATAAAAAAAAATCTATTAAAAATGCAAATCTTATCATTGCCATTTTCGCTGCTAATGTGAAACAAACTCATTATAAAACAATTCAAGAAGCACCAAATAAGCTAGAAATTAAAATCTCTGTAATGGGTTGGCTGCGGTGGCTCATGCCTGTAATCTGAGCACTCTGGGAGGCTGAGGTGAGAAGATCGCTTGAGCTCAGTTCAAGACCAACCTGGGCAAGATTGAGACGAGACCCCCGTCTCTACTAAAAATAGAAAAATTAGCCTGGCGTTGTGATAGGCACCTGTAGTTCCAGCTACTCTGGAAGGCAGGAGGATTGTTTGAGCCCAAGAGTTTGATGTTGCTGTGAGCTAGGTTGAAGCCACAGCACTCTACCCGGAGCAACAGAGTGAGACTCTGTCACAGAAAAAAAAATCCCTAAAATGCCACACCTAGAGAAGACCATTGTACTTTTCAGTGCCCATGTACACATACATTCAACATAAATAAGATTAGACTATAAACTGTCCTTTTTGAAATTTATTAATACATCACAAGTGCCTTTTATATAAGCCAGGAAACATATTAATGTGTGTAAGGAATGCCATAATTTGTTTAGTGAGTCCTTGATTTAAAGACTTTTGGATGGTTCTAGTTTTTTTTTTTTTCTTTTTTTTGCTTTTATAAATCTCTTTGAGGTAAACATTAATTCATTTACTTAAATATTTATAACTTATCTCCTTTTCTCAACATTTCAGCCGAAGTCCCACATTGGAGAACACAGGGCAACACATTGTGAAGAAAGTTATCAGAAAAATCTGGGCCAGAGGTACTACTCTACAGCAGAACCAGTCGAGCAACTAACTGTCCAGCCCCTTTTTAAACTTAGGCTTCTATAAAATAAAACTAGAAATTTGAAAGGAGATTGAAGATGCCACCAAAGTAAAGCTTATCCTTGAGTATCCTTCCCAGTGGGGGAAGAGTGAATGCTCGTCTCCCTCTGCAGCAAACCAAGTGAGGGAAACCCCCAGAAAACCAAAGCTGGAGATTAGGAACGCCTGCCAGAGGAGAGACAGTGCTCAGCTCCACAGCCACGTCTATTGAGCTACGGAATTGTGGCCTAGGAGCTGCCATGGGCCCAGGGTGGGAGTATTGAGAGAGTGTGTCTAGTATGTCCTAGAGTTTGGGGACATAGATAGACCCAGAGGGCAGAGCTGGCTCCCTGCCAGGAGAATGCTGAAAGCTGAGGGGGCCAAGACAGGGGCAGCAGGGAGATCATAAGTAAACTCTGCAGGAGAAATCTAGATGGGCAGGCAGAGCTGCCAGGCTTGCATTGCCTGGATCATGGCCCCCTAGGAGGCCTGCCTGCATGGGCAAGGGGAACTCGGCACTGAGAAAGAGGCCGTGGGTGGACTGCTGGGCAGAGCTCTGGGAAAGGATCTGAAGAGGAGAGCAACGTCATTGCCCACGCCAGGGCATGCTGGGGGGCCTCTCAGGAATCCACAGAAGCACCCCAGAGACAGACAATCCAGGTTTGAACGTCTGAATGTCTGTCATGGATAGAAGCCAAGAGAAGACAGTCCAACTGTACCAACTCTGTAGAAAGACCTTCTCTCTTCTTCCCACTTCTCTCCCTGCCCCAACCTTTAGGGCAAAGGTAGAGAGGGAGCCCTGGGGGTTACTTCAATAGAAACAGAATTCGAAAAGAATTTTTTACACAGAATGATGTCATTTGCTATTATGCTTATGCAAAAAAAAGCCACCTCTTGAAAAGGAATACATTTAAAATAATAAACATATATCTTAATAAGAAAGTTGATGCCATTGAACTTGAGTTAAGAAGTTGACATCGTGGTCTTTGACAGTCTATCAATTTTGACTTTACCTTTTAGTAGCAACCAGGACGGAAAACCTGGACTCTTGAAGACTATAGGAGCAGGTCAAATCAGAACTCCCATCTCTCACTTTGTCCCATTAGAGGTATATTTATATGAAAAAAAAAAAGTAGCATTTCTTCAAAATTCCACCAATTAAAATTCTACTATGTGCTGTGTATATATTTCGGCCTCAAATGAATGAGGTTATGTTTGGCAAGATTTGTGTCCCTCAAGTTGCTTCTATCAGAAAGGAAGGAATTACAAATCCACTTCTAATTTTGAAGTCACATGGGCATTTTGAAGCCACAAGGGCTGAAAAGTACCCTTCAAGAGTTCCATTGTCTTTCCAGGTGATCTTAGCCGGCAGAGAGACTGATTAAAGCCTGCCTCCACACATCCTCCACCACTGCCAAGTTCACACAGTGACTTGCCTCCAGTTTCTTCCTCCACTCTCACCGTATTTCTCTCTGGTCCAGTGGCAGCATCCTTAACATTGCCTGCAAGAGACTGGGCACAGTGGCTCACACCTGTAATCCTCAGCACTTGGGAGACCGAGGCAGGTGGATTGCCTGAGCTCATAGGTTTGAGACCAGCTAGAGCCAGAGTGAGACCCCATCTCTAAAAACAGCCAGGCATTGTGGTAGGCACCTGTAGTCCTGGCTACTTGGGAGGCCGAGGCAAGAGAATCACTTAAGCCCAGGAGTTTGAGGTTGCTGTGAGCTAAGATGCCACCGCACTCTACTGAGGGTGATATAGTGAGACTCTATCTCCAAAAACACAAAACCATTTCCCGTAGGGTTTTGAGTAACAAGTTCCCCATCATTGTAAAGCCACAAATACACACCAAGTTCAGCAAAGGCAAACATTATCTGCTCCTAGTCAGCTTGCAGAGTAGACTTTCCTTATCCCTCCCTCAAAGAGTAAGTGAAACTCAAAGAAAGTTGGTAAAGCGTGTCCCACTGTGGGTTCCTGTGTAGCAGAGAAAAACTTGATATTTTGCTCCCAATTCTTGGTGAAAACTTCTGGAAAGGGCAGCAATTCCATGTCTGAGCTCTGTAGGAGGAGCAGCCTTCTTCTGGCTCAACCTGTGGTGGTAACCATGCCAGTGCCGTGGTCAGCGACCCATCTCAGCTTGTGGAGCTTCTTCCTCTAGGAACAAACCAGACATGCTGCTAAACACCAGCAGAGTTCCCCTGCAGCACAGAAGGTTGAGATTCACTTCCATCTGAAGTGTTGTGTGGCATGGAAATTTTTCACCATTTCATATACAATGGCAATCTTGAAGTACCCCAAAGGGGCTCACAAAACAAAAATTCTTTTTTTTTTTTAAACCAATTTTTTAAAATTTATTTTTTGTTGCTGCAGTTTGGCCAGGGCCGGGTTTGAACTCACCACCCTTGGTACATGGGGCTGACACCCTACTCACTGAGCCACAGGCACCACCCCAAAACAAGAATTCTTACCCAGTACAACTGCATGCACACACAGGATGAGGGACAATAAGGAGCTGGTTGTACGGAGAGTTGTCAGTAATTTCACTCTGTTGTATGCTAAACCAAATGAAATAGTTGTCAGTTTCTCCAAAATTTGCTTTAAAAATTAGAAGAAATATCAGTAATTCTGGAGTAAACATAATATGCAGGGGAACCTGGTACAATTTCTTCCTCTGCAACAATCCCCCAAACAGCCTGTACATTTCAGGACCACGGAGCTTCATCACGGTCTCTCTCCGTACATGGCTCTTTTATCCAGCAGGGCAATAAGAACTTCCAGAATGGGAGGCGCCTGTGGCTCACTGAGTAGGGCGCCGGCCCTATATACCAAAGATGGCAGCTCAAACCCAGCCCCGGCCAAACTGCAACAAGAAAATAGCCAGGGGTGGCGCCCGTGGCTCAAAGGAGTAGGGCACTGGCCCCATATACTAGAGGTGGCAGGTTCAAACCTGGCCTCAGCTAAAAACTGCAAAAAAAAAAAAAAAAAGAAAAAAAGAAAATAGCCGGGCATTGTGGCAGGCACCTGTAGTCCCAGCTACTCGGGAGGCTGAGGCAGGAGAACTGCCTAGGCCCAAGAGTTGGAGGTTGCTGTGAGCTGTGATGCCAGCAGCACTCTATTGAGGGTGACAAAATGAGACTCTGTCTCTGAAAAAAAAAAAAAAGAACTTTCAGAATGCTTGAAGACAGGGCTTTTGTGATGGAGCAAATTCAGAATTTCATCCACTTTTCCTTCAGTTCTAGCACATTGATTTCTCTTTGGGGAATCCTACCCCATTCTGACTGTGGGATTCTGCTGTCACTGAACCAATGCTCAGTGCCAGGGGTGTCCAGGAAGATGGAATTTACTGATTTCACAAGCATGGACCTGTGACACAAACCAGGCCAATAAGACACGCCCCCAAACCTTTTGTTGGAACAACTGGGAAAGAGTACTCTTTTTGGGGAGATCACCAGCTATGGAGGTGACATGTCTAGAATTGAGGGGGCCGCTTCATGGCAGGGGGGTGGGAGGGTGGGGAGCATTTTTACCTAAGAATGTTGCCCTGATGGAGGAAAATGGTGCCAGATGACAGAATAACTTGTGCCTCTAGACTGAGACATTTCTACAAGCTGGGATTACCCTGGACTTTCCAGGTAGGTGTGCCAAAAGTTCTTTTTGTTTTCTTTTTTTTTTTTTTTTAAATTTGAGTTGAATTTCTGTATTGACAGAGTAATGAGGGACAATGTCCAATGCTTAATTGGAGGCAGAGTCTCACTTTGTCACCCTCAGTAGAGTGCCATGGCATCATAGCTCACAGCAATCTCAAACTCTTGGGCTAAAGCAATTCCCTTGCCTCAGCCTTCTGAGTAGTGGGGACTACAAGCACCTGCCACAACATCCGGCTATTTTTAGAGATGGGGTCTCGCTCTGGCTCAGGCTGGTCTCATACTCCTAAGCTCAGGTGATCCACCTGCTGCCTCAGCCTCCCAGAGTGTTAATTTCCTTTTACAGGGACAGACAGAAGGCACTCCTTTAGCTTTGTTAGTTTCATGTGTTCACTGTATGGAAGTTGCCATGCAAGATACACCGAATCTGAAGATACACATGAATTTGGAGCTTCATCAGGTTCAGAGTTGAAGGTGAAATAAGGAATAATAATCTTTGTCTTATTTTCTTTAACATTTCCCCAACTTTTGTTAGGCCAATGTAAACAAAGACAGATGTCCCCAGTCATAATGGCAGGACATGTCTTCTCTAATTCCTGTCGGTAGGGAACTGCTCTAGACATCATAACCTTGCAACAGGGACCACTACACTCTCCAGTAATGATCCATCACGCCCAACACATGTGTGGGTAAAACAACAATGGAATGATATACATTTTTTCCCCCTGATAAACTCACAAAAGGCCTGTGGTTGAGATGATAAAATGAATAAATTAAAAAAGGCTCTCCTCTCCCACTCCAAATACACAGAAAATCTGGATAAGCTATAATAAAATGTTCAAAGTACAGAATTACATTCAAAAGCAAGAAAGAGAATTTTAAGGTCCCAGAAAAAGAGAGAAAACCCCAAACCACCAGCATAACCAATGTGAAGCTTCCTGGCACAGTATTGGGGCCAAAAACATTTGGCCGAGCTGGGTATTTAATGTCAGCACCAGGATGGGTGCGGAGGCCTCTGGCCCCACAGTGAGGAAGGTGAAAACTGGGCATCCCACATAGAAATTAGTATTGAAAAATCTGTCCTGGCTCGGCGCCTGTGGCTCAATCGGCTAAGGTGCCAGCCACGTACACCTAAGTTGGCGGGTTTGAATCCCCAGCCCGGGCCCGCCAAACAACAATGATGGCTGCAACCAAAAAAAAAATGGCCGGGCATTGTGGCGGGCGCCTGTGGTCCCAGCTACTTGGGAGGCTGAGGCAGGAGACTCGCTTGAGCCCAGGAGTTGGAGGTTGCTATGAGCTGTGATGCCATGGCACTCTACCCAGGGGGATAGCTTGAG
>CAUYQV010121597.1:0-25943 GCA_963574575.1 Galagoides demidoff
GTAGTAGAGACGGGGTCTCACACTGGCTCAATTGGCTCAGGGGGGTCTTAGCTGGTCTCGAACCTCTGAGCACAGGTGATCCGCCCGCCTCGGCCTCCCACAGCGCTGGGACAACAGGCGTGCGCCACCACGCCCGGCCTATGGGTGGTTTTTATTTTCTTCTTTGCACTTTTCTGTTTTTTTTCACAATTAGCCTATGTTACTATAAAAATCTGTAAATAACAGGCTATTCAAAAAACAAACTTTTAATGAAAAATCATGGCAAAATACAAATAAGTGCTGACTTTTATGCTGTAGATAATTTATTCTATGAAGATTTGAGAGAGATTTCTTTTCTTTTTTTTTTTTTTTTGTTGAGACAGCGTCTCAAGCTATCACCTTGGGTAGAGTGCTGTGGTGTCACAGCTCACAGCAACCTTAAACTCTAGAGCTTAAGTGATTCTCTGGCCTCAGCCTCCCAAGTAGCTGGGATACAGGTGCCTGCCACAATGTCCGGTTTTTTGTTGCGGCTGTCATTGTTGTTTTAGCTGGCCTGGGCCAGGTTCAAACGTACCAGCCTCAGTGAAAGGCTGGCTGTCCTACCCACTGAGCTACAGGCACTGCCTTGAGGGAGATTTCTAAAGAACAAGTAGATGGAAAAGGGGTGCCTAAGATTACCAAGCCTTTAATCTGGAGATGGCTAACTCAAAAGTTAAAATCTGAGTCTCTTGGACTGCAAAGCTGGCCAGTACAGGGCAGGCTCTAACTTGGGTAACTGGATTCATTTCTCGAATTAGAGAATCTGCAATCTAGAAGAATCTGAGAATTACAGGGTCATAACTGAGGCCCAGAGTGGTGAGGACTCTGAGGCCTTGGTACCTTTGCACAGGCTGTTCTCTGCCTGTATCACCCTCCGTCTGCCCTTGTCTATCTAGCTAATACCCACTCTTCCTCAAATATTGCATACTCTTGTGGGTTAGGTGCTCTCCTCTGCGCTCACAAAATACTCAGTGCATTTGTCCGTCATTCACTTGACAAATTGCAGAGCACTTACTGTGTATCAGGCACTGTTCTAGGCACTTAGAATACACCAATGACCCCAAATCTCCTCCCTTGTGTGTGGTGTGGTGACTAAATCTTTGCATTTGTTCATCTAGCCAATATTTATAAATCACCTATATGTGGAGTCTTCTGTCCAGCATAAGTTGTTTTATGATCAGGATTGTTTACAGGTTTGGCCTCACTGTGAGCACCTTGTGGACACAGTGAAAGTTTTCTGAATGAATGGTAATTAAATGACCAAGATGGAGCAATCTTAAGATGGAGCTGGCACTGAAATCCTGGTCTCCAGAGAGCTAGTGGGCTTTCTCCTGCCCTCCACTGTAGTTAGCTCAAATCTTTGTAATGTCCATCTCCTTGAGTGAGAGAGGTCAGAACGCAGAACAAAGACTGGGGCCAGGTTCAGTGGCTCACGCCTGTAATCCTAGCACTCTGGGAAGCCGAGGCAAGTGGATTGCTTGAGCTCACGAGTTCGAGATCAACCTGAGCAAAAGCGAGACCCCCATCTTTACTGAAAAGAGAAACACTGAGGCAAGAGGATCACTTGAGCCCCAGAGTTGGAGGTTGCTGTGAGCTATGATACCACAGCACTTTACCCAGGGCGACAGCTTGAGACTCTGTCTCAAAAAAACAAAAAACCAAAAAACAAGGACTGGATCTCCCAGGCAGATGCATTTTAGGAAGGAGAGACCCATTCTCTATCAAGGCCCTTTTCTGGGAAAAGTAGGGAAGCGGAACATCCCTGCTCAAAAGCCTGGGGCAAGTAAGGAGGAGCACTCTCCAGTAGCATCACTCAGCACAGGGGCTGATAATCTCCAAGTACATTTCATTTCTGTGTCAAAAACAAAGCCATCACTAGGACTGCACAGACATTCAATCTCTACTCATAGAACGGGGGATCTTTCTGAGTCAGAAGTAGCGCCGGCCGTCGGTCGGCAGCTGTAGCGGCCGCAGCTGCACTGCAGCGCTCTCTGCCGGGCGCAGGGCCGGCGCTGAGCGTTGGGGGAGGAGAGCGGGTGGGGCCCTGGTGGCTTCCAAGCAGCCTCGGGTTCCGGGGGTGCCCGGGGGACTGTGACTCATCGCGCTGGCTGCGCCGGTACTGGCGGTCCCCTCAGGCTCACCGCCTCCGCACGCTCCTGGTGACGCGCCAAGATGCGCAGAGCTGCTCTGCGCAGGAAAAGCAGACCAAAGGGGCGGCCCTGTACGACAGCTACACGCCAGTGCCTGCTTCCGCGGCGGGTGCCCTCGCCCAGGGCGCTAGAAGGCTCTGCTTATCTCCACTGTCCAATTGAGTCAGTGGAAGACTCCAATTGAGTCTTCCCCACTAACCTGGGATAGAGGTCGCTTGATTGCACTATCTTAACAGAGGGGGAAACCAAGGGGGAGGGAAAGATGAGGTGAGGGCCCGGTCAAGCGGCTAAGAAGTAGAGGAGGGACTAGATTAACTAGTAATTTTTGACTCCAGAGTTGAAGGTTCGCTTTCCACAGCATCAAGCTACATGGTTCCCCCTAACTCTCTACCCAACCCCACACACACATGAAGGAAGGGCAGGTCGGACCACATCATTGAGGATCTGGAAAGTCAAATCTTATAATAAACATTTACCATTTTAGAAATAACAGAGAAGCTGTAAATGGTATTTGGGAGGAAAGACAGGCATTGAGCTTTATTCTGTAATGATGTTTTGGATTCTAGAGCAGAGAACAGTGATTAGGGCTGTGAGTTGGGAAGAGTGGCATCTGGGGTTGCCTAGTAGCTGCAGGGGAGCCTAAATTCAAATTGAGAAAATAAGAAAAAAAGAGGGTACAGATTCCCGGGCTGGATTAGGACTTAATGATAGATTGGATTTTAAAAAGTGAGGCAAGCAAAATCCACATGGCACTTTGTACCTCTCTTTGGCTATTTACCCACAATCTATTCTGCCTTATGTGTGAGTGATCTTAGGACTTCTTCCTCTGGAAAGACAAAATAGACTTTTTCCTGTTCCTTCTTCTAAGCACAACCCAAAACCCTGAACATTATATATAAAACACAAAAAGACTCTGAAAGGTGGAAAGAAGAAGGCACAACAGCAGAGACCTCAGGACTCAAGGAATAGTATGGTGGTGAGTTCCCTGGATTTTCATTTTGCCTCACATAACACAAAGTTGAAGCTGAAAAGGCCTGCAACCCGGAAACACCAACAGGAGCAGACCATGAAAAAAACAGACTGCTCTTTCTTACCAAAATAGAAAAATTTAGACAATAACTGCTGTGTTTCCAGCCAAATACAACAGAAAAAAATGTAGAAAATGTAGTCCCATTCCCAATCCCATCAGCAAAGGAAGGGTTGAAAATGTAGCCTTCTATCCTTGCTAAGCAATAACTAGGTGCCCCAAATCTCTCCACTGGGGTGACATCTGAGAAGGTTAAGTAAGCATTTGGGACAGACCTATTACATATAAAATCAGTAAAGATATACAGGTGTCCATAAAGTTTGTGTGCAATTTACTATGTTAGACAATTTAAAATTGCACACAAACTTTATGTCCACACTGTATAAGAACTCAAAAACACCTTCAACTAAAAGGACTTAGTTTGACATTTATAGAACACTCCATCTAACAACAGAATACATATCCGTTTCAAGTGCCCATGGAATACAGACATGTTTAGAATATCCTGTGTCATAAAACAAACCTCAACATATTTAAAATAAATGATATTAAACAAAATGTATTCTGTGACCACAAAGGCATCAAATTAGAAGTCAATAACAAGATATCAGGAAAATACCTAAAACTTGAAAAATAAACAACATGCTTCTAAATAACTCGTGGGTCAAAGATGAAATCTCAGGAGAAATTTTAAAAACACACTGAACTGAATGAAAATGAAAATACAGCATAGCAAAGTTTCTGAGATGCAACTAAAGTAATGCTTAAAGGGATAGTCATAGTTCCAAATGCTTATACTAGAAAAAAGAAAAGATCTCAAATCAATAATGTAAGTTCCTACCTTAAGAAACTAGAAAGGGAAAAGCAAAACAAAGCCAGAGGAAACAGTAGGAAGAGAAGAATAAAAATAACAGAAGAAGAAACCAATGAAAGAGAATATAGAAAAATGATAGAAAAAAATCAATGAAATGAAGAACAGCTCCTCCTTGAGAGCTTCAATCTATGTCTGCAGCTGCAGCTGAGTGATACTGGTGTCATCAATGATCTTGTGGAGCCCATGGATGTCACTCTCCACAGACTGGTGCATGGTCAGCTTGGTCTCAGACTTGACTCTAAAGTCTTAAGCAGCAAGATGGGCACTGTCAATCTGCAAAACAATGCGGGCATTGTCCACAGAATTTGCAAAGATATGAGCCTTCAGGTCCTCCATGGTCTTGAAGTAATGCACCCAGTCTGATGTGAGGCCCCTTCTTTTCCAGATGTCCCCAGATCAGCCTCTGATTATTGGTCTCCAGGCTCCTCACTCTGTCCAAGTAGGAGGCCAGGTGGTCATTCAGTTCTTGCATATTCTCCTAGGTCTGGATGCCTGCCAGACCCCGGCCGCCCCAGAAACTGGTGGAATGGGACAGGGAGATCGTGGAGCCTGACCCTACCAGCACTACATAGATGCTGGCCACGCTGCTGGCAGGCTAGACAATGTGGCTGGGTACCTGGTTGGAGCCCAGGGACTGGTAGTTGGTGGAGAAGGTGGTGGATGGAGTGGTGAAGCTCATGCTGTCCAAGTAGGAAGGTGAGAGGACAAGACCCAGGGTAGAATTGGCAGGATGATATTTTATTTTATTTTATTTTGAGATGGAAGCTCAAGCTGTCACCCTGGGTAGAGTGCCGTAGCATCACAGCTCACAGCAACCTCCAACTCCTGGGTTCAAGCGAGTCTCCTGCCTCCGCCTCCCAAGTAGCTGGGACTACAGGTGCCTGCCACAGCACCCGGCTATTTTTTGGTTGCAGCCATCATTGTTGTTGGGTGGACACAGGCTGGATTTGAACCCACCAGCTCAGGTGTATGTGGCTGGCACCGTAGCCGCTTGAGCCACAGGTGCCGAGCCAGGAGGATATTTTAGACACAGACAAGCTTATTCTAAAATCTTAGGGAAAGGCAAAGGAACTAGAATAACCAAAAAATTTTTGAGAAGGGAGAATAATGTGAGAGGAATCACTCTATCCAATTTTGAGACTTACTATGTAGCTATAATAATCAAGACTTTGTGGTGTTAGTGGAAAGACAGACACACAGATCAATGGAACAGAGTAGAGAACCTAGAAATAGACCCATACAGTATGCTTAAGCAATTTCTACCAAAGGTAAAAATACAATTCAGTGGAAGAAAGATAGTTTTTTCAAACAGTGCTGGAGCAACTGGACATGGGCAAAAAAAAAAAAAAGAACCTTGACCTGTGTAGTGGGTTGAATGCTGTTCTCCACTAAGATACGTCCACATCCTTATCTCTAGAACCTGGGACTGTTACTTTATTTGGAACATGGGTTCTTTGCAGATATAATTAAGTTAAGGATCTTGAGATGAGAAGATCATGGTGGATTATTCAGGTGGGTCCTAAATCCAATGACAAGTATCCCTGTAAAGTAGATACACAGAGGAGAAGGTGATAACAAAGATGGAAGTAGAAATTAGAGTGATGCAGCCACACATCAAAGAAGTCAAGGAATGCTGGCAGCCAGTGGAAGCTAGATGAGGCAAGGATGGTTACTGTTCTACAACCCTCCAGAGAGAGTGCAGCCCTGCCCACACCTTGAATTCAGACTTCTGGCCTCCAGAACATGAGAGAATAAATTTCTGTTGATTTAAGCTACCAATTTTACAGTTATTTTGGCAGCCTCAAGAAATGATGTAACTTGTCTCACACCTTATATTAAAAAACCCCAACAAAATGGATTACAAAACTATAAAACTTCTAGAAAGAAATAGGAAAATGTCTGGAATCTAGAGCTAGGCATATAAGCCAGACATGATACTTGACAATCAAAACACATTCATAAAAGAAAAAAAGATAAATTGGACTTCATCAAAGTTAAACAGTTTTGTTCTGTGGAAGACTTTATTACGAGGATTAAGTAAGCTAGAGACCATGAGAAAATTATTTTCAAACCATGTATCTGACAAAGGACTTGTACTAGAATGTATAAAGAACTCTTAAAACTCAATAGTTAAAAATGCAAGCAAACAGGCCGGGCATAGTAGCTCATGCCTGTAATACTAGCATTTTGGGAGGCCAAGGCAGGTGGATTGCCTGAGCTCACAGGTTCAACACCAGCCTGAGCAAGAGAGAGACTCTGTCTCTAAAAATACAGCCAGGCATTGTGGTAGGCGCCTATAGTCCCAGCTACTTGGGAGGTTGAGGCAAGAGGATTGCTTGAGCCCAAGAGTTTGAGGTTGCTGTGAGCTATGATGCCATAGCACTTTACCGAGGGTGACAAAGTGAGACTCTTTAAAAAAAAAATACAAGCAAACAAACTAGAAAATGGACTAAAGACATAAAAATTCATTGAAAAGGATCTATGAATAGCAAATAAATACATGAAAATATGTTCAACATCATTATTAGGGAAATGCAAATTAAAACAATGAGATCCCACTTCACACCTAGCAGAATGGCTAAAAAAAAAAAAAGTGACAACACCAAATGCTGATGAGGATGCTGAGAAACCAGATCCATCATACATTGCTGGTGGGAATGTAAAATGGCACAGCCACAAGCCACTCAGGAAAAGTTTGACAGTTAAAAAAAAAATAAACATGCAATCACCATATGATCCAGGAATTGCACTCTTAGGCATTTATCCCAGAGAATTAAAACTTATGATCACATAGAAACCTGTTACATGAATGTTCATAGCAGCTTTATTTATAATAAATATTCCAAATCTGGAAACAGTACAGATGTCCTCTAATGGATGAATGGATAAAACTATCTGTGGTACATCCCTGCCATGGAAGACTACTTAAATATAACAAGGAAGAGACTACTGGGGGAAAAAAAGTAACAGACTACTGATACATGCAATGGCCTGGACAAATCTCCAGAAAATTATGCTGACTGAAAAAGAAAATCTCTAAATGCTACATACTATATGATTCTACAGTATTTACTACATAACCTTGTTGAAATGGCCTAATTTTAGAAGTGGAGAACAGACAAGAGGTTGCTAAGGGTTTAAGAGGTTGGAGTGGGAGGGACGAGGGTGTGGCTATTAAAGGGCAACTTGAAGGATCTTTGTGGGGATGAAACTGTTGTGTATCTTGACTGAGTCAATGTCAACATCCAGTTTGTATATTGTAGTATACTTTTGGAAGAAGTTACCACTGAGGAAAGCTGAGTGAAGGATACATGGGATTTCTCTGTATTATTTCTTAAACTGCATGTGAATCCACAACTAATGCAAAATTAAAAGTTCAATTAATTAAGAAAAAAAAGAATGAGCTAAATCCACATGTCCTAACATGGAAAGGTTTCTAAGATGTATTATTGAGTGAAAAAAGCAAGTTGCATATCAGTATATATGGTGTGATACCATTTATTTTTAAATACCCACATAAAACCAAAGTGTGCATATACAGAAAAAGATTTGGAGGAGGCTGGGCACTTGACACTGATAACAGTGGCTATCTCATAGGAGCAGGGTGGGACAGGACAGATTTTAATTATAGCTGGACTGTTTGATTTTTTTTTCACAATGAAAATATATTCATATGTTACTTGTACAGTAAAAACATTATACTGGGCACAACTACAGTATTCAAGGAATTCTTATCTGTTTCGCTTATCCTGATTTGAACTATTCCTGTTTCGCTGATGTTGTAGCCAGAGGTCTCAGCTCACAGCTCCCCTTCCCTTGAGCCTCAAGGAATTGGCTCCTGAGCCTCCTAATTTGGAAATAGGCCCACTGGCAATCAAGGTTACTTTTAAGTACCACTTGGGGAAAAAAAAAACGTACCACCTGGAAGAGCTGATGCTCCTGTGACTGTGAATCTGATGGCAATTAATACACAAAGCCCAGCCCATGATAATTAATGTAGCAACAATTTCTAAAAGGTTCAACTTGACAAACTCTCATGCAAGTTTCAATACTGCGTGTAGCAAAAGTCTCCCTACCCTCCAACCTGAAAACATGGCAGCAGTTGAGCCTCTTTGAAGGAAACTGAGAACAACAGACATTAATAACATCTGGACACCTGCACCTAGCTGTGGCTATCTAAGAGTAGGCTCACTCTAAATTAGCTCCAGAAAGTGTATACATTTAATCATTCTTCCCTTCACCATTCATTGAGCACATATTATGTGCTATGTATTGTTCTAGGCATTGACAATAGCAGTGAACAGAACAAAGTTCCTCCCAACATGGAGCTCCCATTGTAGTAGGAGAGCTAACAAAAGGCAAGAGAAATAAATAGGGTGGTGCCTGTGGCTCAGTGGGCAGGGCACCAGCCCCATATACCAAGGGTGGTGGTTCAAACCTGGCCCCGGCCAAACTGCAACAGAAAAATAGCTGGGCATTGTGGTGGGTGCCCGTAGTCCCAGCTACTTGGGAGGCTGAGGCAAGACAATCACCTAAGCCCAAGAGCTAGAGGTTGCTGTGAGCTGTGATGCCACTGCACTCTACTGAGTGTGACAAAGTGAGACTATGTCTCTTAAAAAAAAAGAGAGAGAGAGAGAAATAAACTATGTGTCAGGTGCTGCTAAGTGCTAGGAAGAAAAAACACAGCATAGAAGGAAGATATGAGGTGTTGGGGGCTCAGGGTTGAAATTTTAGAAATGGTGGCTGGAGACGGCCTCACTGAGAAGATAATATTCTGGTGGCAATGTGAAGGAAGTGTGGGAGCCAGCTATGAAGATAGCTGGTTGTTATGGACATTTTCTATTTGTCCCTTCACATCTTCTCCACCCTTCTTCACCCAGCTTTGTGCCCTGGTAGGCTGACCTGTATGGACTGCATCAACAGGTTCCCCTGTCTTCTGGCTTCGGGTTAGGTTTGACCAATGGGAGGAACCTGCAAGGAGATCAGAAGGAAAAGAAAAGTGAGACTGGGATATCCATCTTCTTTTTCTGTTTAGGGTCATCATGTGTCAGCTATATCCCTCTGCTAAACACCACAGCTCCTGCCAGGTGGCTCTCTCCACACAGCAGCCCTTCCCTGGTTCCCATGATCACTCTCTCCCAGGATCCCTGCTGACACACAGGGTGGGAGGGCATTCAAGGCAGAAGAGAAAGCAAGTATAAAGCACCAATATGCCTGGTAAGCTTAAAGGACAATCAGGAGGTGAGCATGGCTGGGATGAAGAGGGCAATGGAGGGATTTGCAGGAAACCATATCAAGAAGGTAAGTGGGGGCAGATTATTCAGGACCTTGGGGGCTATTATAAAAATTGTGGCTTTTAATCTGAGTGAGATGAGAAGCACTTGGGGAATTTTGAGCAGAAGATTGACATGCTCAGACTGTGTTTTAACATCGTCAGTTTGGGAGACTGGTGACAAGGATACTACAATAATCCAGGCCAGAGAGTGTAGTGGCATGAACTAGGGTGGTTATTAGTGGAGGTTGTAAGAAGAGGCCTTTCAGAAAAGGATTCTGAATTGGTTTTTAAGGTGGTGTGGAAGAATACCGTTCCACTAAAATGACCAATGCAAAAGGTCAAACCCAAGAACAGAGACTTATTCCTCTGCATGTCACTGTGTACAACTGAAAGTTCCATTATTCAACAAGATTTCTAAAGGCCCTTCATGCAGCATGACAATCCTAACACCCTACCACTGTGCAGGACACACTATTCCAAGCCAAAGGTTTGGCCCAAAGGGTTCTTAGACCATTTCTGACTCTAGAACAACTCCAGAAAACTACTCTCATGTTTTTTCTAGACAACCTTCCCCATCCCAAAGCCATACCTCCATGGGGTGGTCCTAGGTGCCATTTTGTCCCCTCCACTAGAGACTTCTAATTGGCTCCAGCCACTCTACCTTCATTGATTCCTCCATGAGCTGGCCTATTCATGTCACATCAGAATTCTGGAAAACGCTGTCCACAATCTTCCCTGTCCATATCTCTTGTCCTCTATTCACCATCACTCACAGGTTGGGATGGCAACAGAATACATCCATCAACCACTGAGCAAATAGAAATGTGGGTCACACAAATAGTCAGAACAGAGGTTTGGCAATATCTCAAAGGTAGTAATATTTTGATAAGGATTTAAAAATTTGCTTGGGAAAATAAGTAACTATGAACCATATGCAGATCACTGAGAGGGAACAGAAAATCAAAAAATTTGTCCCATAGGCTCAAAGCCCCTAGTCTGAAGTATCTTCTGGGAATGAAACCAACCTGGCATTTTTGGTGCATTGTGTTGATTCTCAGGATAAGGTCTGTTGTTTCATATCTGTGAACACCCCAGCAAAGGCACCCAGATGGAAAGTGGAGAACTTCACATGATTCTGAGGGCTCATTCCAAAGCTAGGAAAAAACTGATGGTATTTTGTTTATGTTTGGAGAAATCAATCCACAGAGATCAACTCCACAGCCAAAGTCAGCAAGACTGGAAAGTAAAGTGCTGCCAACCTCTGGATCTTAGCCCACTCACAAAGGGAACGGGATGATCTACATTGGAATCTGGATCTCAATTTTTTAATCTGTAAAATAGGGCTAATACTTACCTCACAGAGTTGCAGTAAGGATCAAATGAGCTCTTGTATGTAAAATGTGTCTGGTCTAGCCTCTGGGATACTAGCTGCTCAATATGTGTTATTTAGCTTCTCATGCCCACCTTTCATTTCTTTGGCAAGAGGCAGGCCAGTGGTGAGGGGCAACTATGGGGTACCAGTAGTCCCTTGAGCCCTTAAGAAGAACTCTGAGCAATTCTCCAGCTCTAACATGCCAATGCTGTTTTCTACTCTTTACTAAAAGGGTGTCCTGGGTAGCTAGAATTTGATCCTAGCGGGACATTGTTCTATGCACAGCTTGGCACCAAAGAGCACTAATGCCTATTAATTAACTGTACATTCAGCTGACCTGCCAAAGCAGCTGCTTTCATTTCCAGAATCCCAATTTTTTTCTTATTCCACTCCAGTTTACCTGAATCTCTTATGTATGTGAACTGTTAATGCAGACCTTTGCTACCCCCATCTCTTTCTTTTGTCCCCTCTCTACCTCTGCCTATCCCTTGGCTTGGCTCATTATCTTTTCCCTTTTCTTTTCTAGCTCTTCCACAAATTCTCATCCAAAGATAGTACTGGGAAGACATCAGGTAAAAGTAGCTCAAGTGTGCTTACCGTGAGGTTGGAAAAAACCCTTCCACTTCTGTTTACCTTGCCATACCAGCCCAGCCCCAGCCCCAGCCCCAGATCCACTTTCCCAATTCATTCACACTGTGGAATCGCAGAGCAAAACAAGGCATGGCCACTACCTTCAGAGAACTCATTGTCCAGTGGGGGGCACAGAAAGCCTCATGATGTACGTGAAGAGCCAGAGAGAAGAGCACACAGAGGTGGGACAGTGTTTGCTTGCCACTGAGGGACCAAGAAAAGCTTTAAAAGGACAGGAAACTTGAATAGAGTCTTACAAGCCTGAGTATTATTTTTCCAAATGGAGAGAGGGTCAAAGGGCATCCCAGGGTGGAAATGGTATGGAGGAGAGAAGGGCAGTGTATGTTTGGGGCTCTGTGTAGCCACACAGTAAGGTCTGGGAGATGGAAACAATGAGATGAGCCTTGAGTGGGGAATCTGAAGCCAGCTAACCAAGGGTGTGCTCAAGGTTGATGGAAAACTGGACCACAGTAGGTGAGAATGCAAGGCTAAGCAATTTGGGCTTGGTGAATATTGGGAAAGGACATTATGAAAGTCATGTTGTAAGAAGATAATTCTGGAAGTCAGAGAGCTGAGAAGAAGAGGCCAGGGAAGGAGATTGCCTGCTGCAATAGTCCTGGTGCAAATTGAGGCCCTGAACTAGGGTGCTAACCACAGGAATGGAAATGAGGGGGCAGAGAAGAGACACCACTGGGGCCTACTTCCTCTCTCTTTTGGCTTTTATCCTGGAAACATTCTTCGCCTTTCCCATCACCTTCTCCCTTGACAATCCTAATGGAGCCTGTGCCTCAGATCTAACTCTCACTTCAATGTGAACTAATCCCAAATCTTATCTTGAGAGCTGACTTCTCATCTGCTCCTGTGACCAGATTCTGGTAGCTTTCTGGATATTTTCAGTAACCATGTGATCAGCATGTCCAAAACTGTCATCACAGTGCCTGCCCCTCAGTCCCAACCCAATTTGGTAGAGCCATGTGCCTCGACTATATTAGGAGCTCCTGGGACCAAACTCAGGAGTGGTAGGATCACTTTACACCTCATGACCTCATGATTTGCCAGTTCTATTTTTTTTTTTTTTTGAGACAGAGCCTCAAGCTGTCCCCCTGGGTAGAGTGCCATGGCATCACAGCTCACAGCAACCTCCAACTCCTGGGCTCAAGCGAGTCTCCTGCCTTAGCCTCCCAAGTAGCTGGGACCACAGGCACCCACCACAACACCCAGCTATTTTTTGGTTGCAGCCGTCATTGCTGTTTGGCGGGCCCGGGCTGGATTCGAACCCACCACCTTGGGTGTACATGGCTGGCTCCTTAGCCACTTGAGCCACAGGCACTGGGCCAATTTGCCAGTTCTAAACCACCAACTTATAGGACTCAGATAACTTAGAGGACTCAACATGTTCACACTTTGGGAATGGCCTTCCTTCATTCTCCACGGTCACGTTTTTCAGCAGTGGCCTTCAACCAGGGCTAGAGCCTCCTGTCCCTGGAAGTATTTGGAAATATGTAGAGGCATTTCTGGTTCACAAAAATAACTACTGGTGTTTAGGGGCAAGGAGTCAGGTTGTTAAACATCTTGTAATGCACAAGAAAGTCCCACATTGCAATGAATCGTCTCAGCTTCACTGTCAATAGTAGTCTCACTGGGAAACACTGACCACAAGCTCAGTAAGGTGGGGATGCTGTGCTGTTCTCCACTGGGTTCCCACATGCAGCAAAGTGCACACAATTTGAGAATGTGCAATTTGTTATTAATTACTTTAACTAATAAATTGACTCATCCCTTCACATAACCAGTACTTACTGAGCACTATCCTCAGTTCTGAGGATAGAAGATGAGCAAGACTTGGGCAGTGCTTTTATACCTGTAGCTAGGTGGGGGGAAAGGCAATCCTGAGATAGAATCCAAACCAGAATGGCTCACCTTCCATGACTACCAAGGGGCTGCTTTATAGTAAGGGGAGCTTACAAGCTAAATGCCCAATTGAAAATTCATTCATACATTTTGTCAACACTTGAACAGCATGTCAAACTTTTCAAATCACTTTCTCAGACATTATCTTGATGGAATTGGGCTGAGAGGAGAGGAAGGTGGGGGGTGAAGGTTGAAAATGGAGTTCGAGCCTAAGAGGTTCCCGCCCAGCTGGGGCCAGAGTAGACAGGCTCAAGCAGACAATCTCCTGGGACTGGGGGTGGGGTATGTTGTGAATGGAAATATGCACCACATGGCCTGAATCGAAGGGCTGGCCTGGGGCTCCCACAGCCCCAAACACTTCCAGATGGATTTATTTATAACTCCCAAACCAGAGGCAGCACTTGGCTCCTTTTACTTACTCCCCTCCCCACTCCTGGAGCAAGGCCTGGCTGCCCCTCTCCACTCCGGAAACCAGCGGGAGATAGGGAATTTGCAGGCTGCCCAGCCAGAGCAGCAGAGACAGCCACAGCCACAGCCACAGCCACAGCCATAGCCACAGTCTGGGCTCCTGGTCACTGCTTGTCCCCTAGGGGGCAACAGCAGCTCATGGTGTGGGTGTGCCTATGGAGCCTGGCCAGACTCCTGCCTACCTCGCCATCTGGGCTCTCCCAGGACAGCTGCTAAATGGGCAGTGTGAGCTGGGCACATGCACTGGGGCAAGTCTCTGTTCCAGGCCTGCCTCCAGTGCTTAAAGCCACAGTCACACCCATGTCTTCTCATTTTCTGTCTCTGGGACGTTCTGAGCCCCTCCCTTTGACCCTCTCCCACAGGATACTGCTTTTTACTGGCTTTGGACTCTTGACAGTTTCTGAATCAGAAAACTAAAGTTCAGAGAGGTTGAGCAACTGCCCAAAGTGACCATGCAAGTTAGATAGCAGAGACAGAAGTAGGAAATCCAAGCCCTCTCTAAACCCCAGTTCCTTCACATTATGTGTTGGTTCTGTCATTTACTAGCTGAGCGACCTTGAATGAGTCACTACTTTTCTCCTAACTCAAGCTCTTGATCTTTTTTTTTAAGGATCAAAGACATAATGAATTTAAAAGGCTTGGCATAGGGTCTGGACCACAGGAAGCCCTCAATAGAGAGTAACGAATATGATATTTTATTGTTCAGTTGCATCATTATAGAGCATACAGCTCCCATCTCTTGAAACATGGGCCAAGCCTCATGTAAACATCACGATTCCTCATGACTCTTCACACACAGAGAGGAGTAAACTCGGGCTTGAAGAGATTAAGTGACTTGCCAAAGGCCATACTTGTAGGAATAGAGGAGAGACCTGAACCCAGTTTCAGGTAGTTTCAAGGATGTAGATTCCATGTTTCCTATAGAATCTGAAGGATAAAAGCCCCTTAGCTGAGTCTCTGGCCTGCATTCTCCATCCCCACTCTGTCCCACCTTTCTTCCTTTAAGACTGACCCAGGAGCTTCCCCCTTTCCAGAGGTTTAGCACACTCAGCTAAGCCTGTGTATTTTTGTGGTCCTAAGTGGATCCTGTGGACACATGAAGCATGGAAGAGTCTGATGGCTCTGGGGCTGAGACATTGCCACCTCCCTCCTCTCCTAGCCATGGGTAGAATGGTAGTGGCTGGAGGGGACAGGGTGGCAAAGAAAGCAGACAAAGTCTCCAGAGTCAAACTTCTAGATGCACCATATTGACTTCCTACACATTCTCTTTGCCCTCAGAGTTACTCTCAACCAAAGTCTGGTAAACCCATCTCCCTGCATCCAAAGGTCCAGACAAATTTTCCTGCAGCTGTTCAGCAACACATGACACCGAGTTTCTGCCCCAGTGGGAGTCTTTGGCATTCTCACATTCCTTTCTGCTTGCTGCTATGCAATTAAACATGCAGAACTTCTTCATGTTTTCCCATCCTGCACCACACATCAGTATCACCAATGATAGCATAAGGGAATAGCACAATCTCCGTGCACACACGGATGAGGGAACCAGTGGGCACTTCTGTCAGTTGAACATGACTTACCAAATGGGCTCCAAACCCATCAGCATTAAGCTCAGTGTATTTGTATTTCCCTCATCTTTTCAGTGGGCTTTCCAGGATGCCCAGAAGTCCTGATAGTCCAAGAATAAGCACAGTTATTTGATAAATTCCCCGCACAGAATTGGCATTTAATAAATGCTCAATCTCTATTCAAAGTAACTCTCAAGAGTTTGTGGACAGGCTCAGCGCCTGTGACTCAAGCGGCTAAGGCGCCAGCCACATACACCTAAGGTGGCAGGTTCGAATCCCCGGCCTGGGCCCGCCAAACAACAATGATGGCTGCAACCAAAAAATAGCCAGGCGTTGTGGGGGCGCCTGTGGTCCCAGCTACTTGGGAGGCGGAGGCAGGAGACTTGCTTGAGCCCAGGAGTTAGAGGTTGCTATGAGCTTTGATGCCACATGGCACTCTACCCAGGGGGATAGCTTGAGGCTCCGTCTCAAAAAAAAAAAAAAAAAAAGAGTTTGTGGACAAACTTTACCAAAGAGTCTCAGGGGCAGCTACTTTCTGCTTTCAGCATTGACACTTAGGAAAGCTTCCTCATGGAACAAAGGCTTTGACCTTTACCATGGAGATTACCAAATCTACAGCTCCAGCTCTACTGTATAAGCTCTCTGAGCTTCAGTTTCTGTATCTGCGATATGGGAACAATATCACTTATCTCACAAAGTTGTTCTAAAGCACCTAACACTGAGTCAGGTACATGGTATTTTCTCAATAAATGTTATATTTACAAAGCTTTACCCTATAGCAAAAGTAAATTCTAACACTCTACAATCACCTAGAATAAAATTATTTCATCTCTCAATGTTGATCAAGCATGTACTATGTCCATAGCAGTGTCAGAGAAACAAAACAAATTCAAAATAAAGTTTCTTCCTTACAAGAGGCCATAATATAGCTGAATATTTAGGAAAGCATAAAATATTTCAGATAACTGAAATGCCTTTAGGAGCCAGGCAGGTACCACAGATGAGTGGCAGAGGTTGGAGTAACTAATAGGGAGTGGTGGTGACTATGGCTAGCTGAAGAGCGCAAACTCCATCTATAGGGGAAGACAGCAGTCTAATCCAGCTAAACTGTTCTGTGAAAATATAGATCCAGTATTACTAGATTTTTGTTTTTAAAGCAGCCTGGAGACGGCACCTGTGGCTCAAAGGAGTAGGGTGCTGGCCTCATATGCCAGAGGTGGTGGGTTCAAACCCAGCCCCGGCCAAAAAAAAACTGCAAAAAAAAAAAATCTTGAAGCAGCCTGAAATGCAGATTGTATGGAAAGATTGCTATATGTTAGCAAATAGTTTGAAAAGCAACAAAACACATGCAGACCAAACAAAACAAATCTATGGGCATCATTTGGCCTCCCAGCCACCAGTTTGTGACCTCTCCATAATGGCAGATGATAATTTTCAAAATGAGTGCCACTAACAATAATTCCTAGCTAGACATGTTCAGAGAGGGATGTGAGTCCCTTGGGCTGGTATGATCCAGAAAGTTTTCCTCCAGGTAAGCCTACCTCAAGGTGGGATCCAGACTAAGCCCCAAAGTATGGGTGTGAACTTAACAGGCAAAAAGGAGAGGCAAAGAACTTTTGGAAAGATTAAAGGCAGAACCAAGAATGTTGTAGTCAGAGCTCACAGTGACTGTTAGGAAGGCTTCCTAGGGAGGGGGGCAACTTCTGCCCATTAGTTTTGTCTCAGTGGAGGAGGGTCCTTCAGGCCAGAATCAGAAAGATCAGTGTGGAGGAAACAAGGGAAGTTGAAAACCTGCTACTTACAGAGTCTATTCCAAAAAGCCTTTCAGAGAGACATATTAAACCCAGATGGGCAGATGCCTCATCAGCAGGAGTAGGAAAAGGACATTTTAGTTGCATCCAAGACCTTTTCTAGAATAAGGCAATGTAAAAATCTATGAGAAGAGCAAACAAATAATGCATGCTCCTGGCTGGTGACTAAGAAACAGATCCAGTAAGTGGGAATGGGAAAACTGCAGCACAGTGAAACCTGCGATATTGGAAATGAGGACTCTGGCACTATATAAGTGATCCACAAAAATCCCGAAAACTATTTTAAAAGCACTTTAGTGAGAGTAAAGGTAACATAGATGTCCAGGATTAAAAGTCCCAGGGAGAGGGGGGAATGGGTGGAGAGAGGGGGATTGGAGGGATCACTTCTGAGGTTTATCTTACAAGGGTACAAGTGAATCTTCCTAAGAGTAGAATGTGAACGTTTTAAAATAATAACTAAGAAAATGACGTGAAGGCTATGTTAACCAGTTTGATGGAAGTGTTTCGGATTGTGTGTGAAAACCCCACACTGTACCCCAGAAGTGCATTAATGTACATAGTTACCATTCAATAAAAAAAAAAGTAAAAAAAAAAAAAAGTCCCAGGGATTAGAAAGCTGAGAGAATGACTGAAAAAGGCCTTTTATCCCAAAGGGGAGAGCACAGGGACATGCTGCATGCAGGTTTCAGGGAAAATTATGTACGCCCTGCATTGGATTATGTGACCACTAAAATGAGAGACAATGTAGTAAATGGTGGTGAAGAAAGCACAAGGATGATAGGCAGAAATACAGCCCCCCGCCCCCGAAGATGTCCATGTGCTAATCCCTGGAACCTGTGAATGTGTTAGGTTACATAGCAAAGGGGAAAAAAAAATTGCAGGTGGAGTTAGTTAAGGTTACTAATCTTCTGACTTTGAGGCGCCTGTAGCTCAGTGGCTAGGGTGCCAGCCACATACACTGGAGCTGGCGGGTTTAAATCCAGCCCTGGCCTGCCAAACAACAATGACAACTACAACCAAAAAATTGCCAGGTGTTGTGGCGGGTGCCTGTAGTCCCAGCTACTTGGGAGTCTGAGGCAAGAGGATCGCTTAAGCCCAAGAGTTTGAGGTTGCTGTGAGCTGCGACGCCACAGCACTCTACCGAGGGTGACACAGTGAGACTCTGTCTCAAAAAAAAAAAAAATCAGCTGACCTTGAGATGAGGAGATTCTCCTGGATAATCTGGGTGCACTGGATGTAATCACAAAGATCCTTATAATATGTACGTGGGAGGCAGGAGAATCAGCCTCAGAGAAAGAAATGTGTGGAAGCAGAATCAGTGATAAGATGTGAGCAAGACTCTATGCCACTGTTGGTTTTGAAATTAAGGAATGCAGGCAGCCTCTGGAAGCTGGAAAAGGAAAGGATTCTCCCCTGGGGCCCTTAGAATGTAGCCCTGTTGGTCCCTCTAATCTTAGTCCAGTGAGACCCGTTTCAGAATTTTGACCTCCAGAACTGTAAGATAATAAATTTGTGTTGCTTTATGTCACCAACTTTGTGGTAATTTGTTACAGCAGCAGCAGGATTTGGTTTAATCCTAGCCCATGACATACCAATCACTTGACCTTAGTCTAGTCATTTAACTCTATGATCCTCAATATCCTCATATGTAAAATGGAGACTACAACCCCTTTACTTCCCAGAGTTAAGGTGAAGAGAACCTAAAATAATTTTTCAGTACAGCCTGGCACAGAGAAGTGGTGGGCAATATTCCTTTCTTTCCTTTAATGTATTTGATGAGAACGTAATTAATATTTAAGATCAGTGGTGTTGTGATAAATGTATAGCAACTGTCAAAAGAACGCATGCATGTATATACATATGTAAGTTCATTATACATTTACTTATAAAGGAATGTGACAAGCTCAATTTACAAATAATACTGAGATACATAATACTCTATTGCAAATTCCATATAACCAATTGATTCTCACATAATGCTTTCACTGATTTTTCCGAAATCCTCTTATATTGATAGCTAACCTACAGCTGCAACAGAGGAGAAAATGTAGTTCCTTCATGAACGGTAGTTGATATTTTCATTTATATAAATGAGTAAGAAGAAATCAAAATAACTAAGTTTTGAAACTTGACTAATTCATCATGATATGAATAACTCCTTTGCTAAATCAGATAATAGTTTCTATATCCTGGAAGTATTATTTCCTCAATTTTTTGGTGCTATTTATGAAGTGCCAGCAATAAACATGACACATTTTTAAGTTTAATATAAATTATTAGCATTTTTCTGTCACTTTTAAGCCTAGATTACAATGTACAAAAACAATAATACAAGCCCTGATTTGTAGTGTTTTCAGATTTCCATGATGTAGATACTCCCACCTTGGCCTATTTCAAGGTAACAAAGTGATATCTCTTAATATGGAGTGGGAAAAGATGTAGGCTAGCACATCATTCAAATGCAAGAAGATGAGAATAAACTCAAGACTCAAGATCATAGTGAAATGCAGGAAAATAATTAGGACATGGTGAATTGTGAATTTTCATTACCTTCACTTTAAATATAATTCATATTACATTAAATATACAATTTAATATCTTAACAGTTATTTTTAAATTTTTGAGATAAGTTTCAACTTACGGAAGAGTTCCAAAAACAGTACAAAGAGTTCCTGTGTACACTTCACTCAGCTTCCCCTTATGTGTCTTACACAATTATGAACTATTTATCAAAACTAAGAAATTAACCTTGGTCCAGCACCTGTGGCTCAAGTGGCTAAGGTGCCAGCCACATACACCTAAGGTGGCGGGTTTGAATCCAGCCCAGGCCCACCAAACAACAATGATGGCTGCAACAAAGAAATAGCCAGGTATTGTGGTAGGCACCTGTGGTCCCAGCTACTTGGAAGGCAGAGGCAGCAGACTCCCTTGAGCCAAGGAGTTGAGGTTGCTGTGAGCTGTGATGTCACAGCTCTCTACCCAGGGGAATAGCTTGAGGCTCTGTCTCAAAAAAAAAAATTAACCTTCATATAACATTATTAACTAAAGCACAAACTTATTTGGATTTCACCGGTTTTTCTACTGAAGTCCTTTTTTTATTCTAGAATCCAATCCAGGATCTCAGATTGCATTTACTTGGTCATTTATTTTGTAGGATAAACCTCAGTTTCAGTTTGTCTTCTGTTTTCTTATATAATTTAATTTTTAATGATGGCTGTGTTTAACAGTTGGCTCACAAATTTCCTCAATATTTAATAATTGGCTCTTGAGTACCACAACAAACCAGCCCCAGCAAACCACTTTAAGTGAAATTAACAAACAATTCACTTGGGGTACCCCCCCACCCCGGCATTAATTCCAAAAAGGGGCTAGTGCTGGGGATATAGAGGACCGAAACAGTCCTTGCCTGAGAAAAATCACAGGTTAAGGGAGGCGACAGAGAAGTAGCAGACTATGCCCTTAGAGTAGGCAGTGACAGACAGTGTAGAATGTACTGGAGCACTCAGAGGTGGGAGGGACCAATCTTGCCTGGGGAGGTCAAGGAAGGCTTCACAGGGGAAGGATGAGCAAGAGCTCCTCAGGTGAGACACCAGGAAGTCGAGGGAGGCTTCTCCTGTAAGATGATGTGTGAGCTGATTCTTTTTTATTATTTTTTTTTATTAAATCATAACTGTGGACATTGATGCATTTATGGAGTTCAGTGTACTGATTTGATATACAATGTGAAATGCTTACATGGAACTGATTAACATATCCATCACCTTGCTTACTTATTTGTTGTTATAAGGCAATTACACTCTTTTCTTTTTTTTATTTTTAAGTTATAGACTATTTTATTTATTTATTTATTTGGCAGTTTTTGGCTGGGGCTAGGTTTGAACCTGCCACCTCTGGCATATGGGATTGGTGTCCTACCCTTTTGAGCCATAGGCGCCACCCTACATTCTTTTCTTAATAGTTTTGAAATGTCCCATTGCATCATGCATATTAGGTGAGGTCCCCCCAGGTACTCTGCCTCCTCCCACCTCCCCCTTCCCCTTTCCTCTCTTTCCTCTTCCCTTCTACTTTCTGGACTATAGTTATGTTTTACCATTTGTATGAATGTGTGGGTGATAATATATTGATTTTATAGTAGTATTGAATACATTGGATACTTTTTTTTACCATTCTTGAGATACTTTACTAAGAAGAATATGTTCTGGCTCCAACCAGGTAAACATAAAAGATGTGAAGTCTCCAGATTTTTTATGGCTGCATAGTATTCCATGGTATACATATACCACAATTTGTTAATCCCTTCATGGGTTTATGGGCACTTGGGCTCTTTACATGTCTTGGCAATTATGAATTGGGCTACAATAAATATTCAGGTGCAAATGTCTTTGTTGTAAAATGATTTTTGATCATCTGGCTATATGCCTAGTAGAGGAATTATAGGATTGAATGACAGGTCTACTTTTAGTTCCTTGAGTATTCTCCAAACTTATTTCCAAAAAGGTCGTATTAGCTTGCATTCCCACCAGCAGTGTAGAAGTATTCCCTTCTCTCTGCATCCACACCAATATCTGTAGTTTTGGGATTTTGTTATGTGGGCTAATCTTACTGGAATTAGATGATGTCTCAATGTGGTTTTGATTTGCATTTCTCTGATGATTAAAGATAATGAGCATTTTGATACATGACTGGGAAACAGCCAGTCAGATAAGACAGCAGAAGGAACAATAGTCACTCGTTTATTCCTTCATTTGATAAGCATTTATTAGGTGTTTATTCTGTGCTAGAATCTGGAGATGCTCAAACATGTAATGAGAAAGGGCACTCAAATGCAACAAGGGTTGTGATGGCACCTGGGCTATCTTGGAGGATGAGGTGGTGTTTGCATGTGTGAAGATGGTGTCATGAAAGAGCATGGAGCATGAAGGCACTAAGTGTAGGTCAGCATTGGAGAAGACACCATGGCCAGACACCTCCTCCCTGAGACTGCAGAAGGACCTCAGGGTGAAGCTGAAAGGCTACTAACCGTTAGTTAACCTAGCAACCAACAACTTTTGCCAAAGAACAATTAACGCCAGAACTTTTCCTGTGCAGGCACTATTTGTTCACTGCCCCTTTCTCTCCAGCCCTTCATACCTAGACCTCTGTGTACCTAGGAGATAACTTACCTTGGACAGATGGATGGGGTGGTGATGACATGGTATCAAGAGCCAATTCTCAATGGGGGTCCTTGATCTGAGACCAAGACCTCTGGAAGAGTGCCAGTATTACTTCCTTAGAGGCCTTCTCTGACCACAACATACATACTTCAGCCATTCTTTATCCCATTATGCGGCTTTGTTTTCTTCATAACATTTATTACTATTTGAAATTAAGTGTTTACTTGTTTTTGCCTATCTCCTTCCATTAGAATTTTGGTTCCTCAAATGTAGAAATCCTTGTTTTTCTTGTCATCATCACATCCCAGCTCCCAGCTCAGCACATGGCCCATAAGTGTGTATTATGAAGTATTTGTAAAATGGATGAGTGAATGAATAGATAGTTACTGTTACTCAGTTTTGAGGGCTGCATTCCTAACCCTCCATGGCCACACTTTCTCTCTCTGTTTTAAGACTGTTGCCTGTGTGGTGCCTGTGGTTCAGTGGGTAGGGTGCTGGCCCCATATACTGAGGGTGGTGGGTTTGAACCTGGCTTTGGCCAGCTAAAACAGCAGTTACAACTGCAACAAAAATAGCCAGGCATTGTGGCAGGTGCCTGTAGTCCCAGCTACTCGGGAGGCTGAGGCAAGAGAATCACCTAAGTCCAAGAGTTGGAGATTGCTGTGAGCTGTGATGCCACAGCACTCTACCAAGGGCGACAAAGTGAGACTCTGTCTCAAAAAAAAAAAAAAAGAATGTTCCTTATTTCTTCAGTACTTTGACTCAGAACTTGAAATTTACAAGGAGAACCAACACTAACATACATGAAATTCAGAATGCTTCTCTTGGAATGGTTGCAAGAATGTGAACGATAACAGCAGCAATAATAACTAACATTTGCTGTGTTTACTAAGTGCCACTTCCCATTGTAACCCCTTTATATATATCTTTAATAAATACTTATTGAGTCTCTACTAGGTTTTGGGCATTGTTTAGGCCATAGGATCGTATCAGTGAATAAAAGACTAATATTCCTACTTTCAGGGATCTTAAGTCTTAGCTTATTTAATCTGAAAACAGCCTTAAGATGTAGATCCTGTGATTATTCCCATTTAAAGATGAGGAACCTGAGGCAAAGAGGCTAAGTAACTTACCTAAGATCACACAGCTGTGGAATGGCAAGGCCAGGCAGTATGGGCCCTGAGCTGTGTTCTTAACCACTAGACTACCCTGCCTTCTGATGAGCTATGGGAAAGTGCTTGGCAAACAACTTTCAGTGACTTTGACAAATCCGAGTTCTTACCATTTTTGGTAGGAGTACATCATGTTGTAGGGGCAGGAAAGAGTCTGGGCCAGGGAGCTCAGAGGACTCATGGTGGGCAGTAGTCCTGGAGGTAGCCTTTGGCACATCTTGGGCCTAGAGAGCACTAACTGTGCTGTGACTCTGAGGTCCCACTGGCCCCTTGCTGGAGACTGCCAGACTTAGCACACTCACCCTGAGTAAGAGTGGATGGCGGAGGCTGCCAGGCCACCCACCCATACTTAGCTCTTTGTGGGATCTTTTGGTTGTTTTTGCTACAGTCCAGTCCTGTCTGCCTTCCACCAGTCTGTTGCTTTGTGGTGGCCCTACCCCACCCCCCTTGCCATAGTCCTCCCATTCAGCTTGCTAGCCCAAGAGGACAAAGGAAAGTTTGGTCACCCCCACTGGGCTTTTCTGGTTTTCTGTTTCCATTGGAACAAAGAAGAGCTCACCAAATGCTCTCTGATCCTTGGAATGAGAAGCTAGTTTATCACATAAAGTAACCAGTGTACCACCCCCATTGCTCACTGGTCCCAGCCTCTCAGGACACCCAGCATTCCTGGCAGGGTGAGGCAGAAGGTACCTCCCTTCTGCTCAGCCCTCAGGGAGGCCGCAGGATAGTGATGACTTCCATCTGGGCTAGCTTGTTTTCCATCCTTTAGGCTCCACCTGTGGTCTAGATCCAGTGGAAAGAAAAAAAAAAGCATTCTGCTTTCTGTCTCTCTCATAGCTCCAACCACAGATGAGCCTCCTAGGCTTTGGTCAGCAGACTTGCAAATGATTCCTGTAAGGAGGAAGAGGGTGTGTGGGACTTTGGGAAACTCTCTTAAGCCCTCTAAGACTCAGTGTTCTTCTGTGAAAAGTGGGTCTAATAATGCCTATTTCATATGGTTATTGTGAGGATTAAAATTTAAAATGAGAAATGTGTCATAAACACTAGACCCCTGACTAGACCAGGTAGAAGAGTTTGGTCTAGGAGAGAAGATGATTGCTCCAGATTTGGGTCCACCTGTGTAGCATGAAACTTTTGCTCTGGAGAGTAGAAGAGGAAGTCATGCCACCACGAGTCTTATCCAGGCTTCTGTCCTGAACTAGGCTTTCAGGCCAGAGCAAGACACTCTGCAGGAAATGCAGCTGGCCAGGCTGAATGCAGCTGACTGGCAGCACCCCCCCAACATTATTTGAACAGCTCTAACATGGTGTGTTTACAGATATGCGTTGAAGATAAGATGGTGTTTGGAAGAGGTCAAGAAAGAAATGGGGAATAGCAGGAGTGAGGATCTCTGCCCTCATACCCATGGGGCCTGAGTTGAAACCCAACTGGCCAGGACTTCACCTTGCCCCCCGCCCAGAGGCTCATAATGCTAGTCCTTAGAGATCATTGCATCAAATGATAAATTACTTTATAAATGAGCAAACTGAAGATCAGTGAGGGGAGGTGACTTGCCCCAGGTCACCCTAGCTAGACCTGCTAACTCTATTAGGGTCTCTCCTTTCCCCTTATAAGCTCTTCTGAGAGTCCCAGGTCACATGGCCTGGGAAAGCCCAGGACAGCCTCACTGCTCCCCACAGTTCACCTATTCATTGATTCCATAAGTCCTTACTGAGTGTTTACTATGCGCCAGGCACTAGGAATTCTGCAGGTGAAAAAATAGACAAAAATTCTTGCTCTTACGAAGCTTACATTATGGTGAAGGGAGATAGATAATAAATAAAATAAAGTTACAAGGCAATAACTGGCTTAGAGAAAAATGAAATAATGGAAGGGTTCAAGGGACCAGCAGGGTTGGGGGTACTACCCTATGACAGTCAATGAAGGCTTCATGGAGATGGTGACATTTGTGCAGCAAACTGAGTGAAGTGAGGGAGGGAGCCATGCAGATATCTTGAGGAAAAGACTTCTGGGCAGAGGGGAACAGCAAATACAAAGACCCTTGCTGTCCTTCTTGAAGCTACCTGGGGGACAGCAAGGAGGCCAGTGTGGTGGCTGGAGCAGTGGGGGGAATGGCAGGAGGTGAGGTCAGTGGTCAGAAAGAGAATGCAGGGCGTATGAGCCATTGTAAGGACTTTAGCTTTTCTTTTTTTTTTTTCTTTTATTGAATGGTAACTATGTACATTAATGCACTTCTGGGGTACAGTGTGGGGTTTTCACATGCAATCTGAAATACTTCCATCAAACTGATCAACACAGCCTTCATGTCATTTTCTCAGATATTGTTTTAAAACGTTCTCATTCTACTCTTAGAGAGATTCACTTGTACCCCTGTAAGATAAAACTCAGAAATGGTCCCCCCAATCCCCCTCCCTCCACCCATCCCCCCTCCCTTCTCCCTCCCCAGAATGGGAGAAGATTTTCGCAGGTTATGTCTCTGACAAAGGTTTAATAACCAGAATCCATAGAGAACTTAAA